>VYZW01022924.1:0-93878 GCA_013401315.1 Balaeniceps rex
CGGGGACCGGGGCCGCTCCCCGCCGCTGCGGGCGCCCGCCGACCTTGCGCTGCGACAGCCCCGCGTCGCCTGGTGGCCCGCGGGAGGAGGCCGCGGCCCGGCCACTCCTGTCACTTCTTCCCCTTTCTCCCCTCTGTCGCCAGCGGCTCTGAAGCGGCCCCGCGGGTCCGTCGCACCGCCGGAGCCACCCTGGAGCCCCCGGCTGCCTCCTGACCGCCCTCCTGCCCTCTGTCAGAGCTGTGCAGTGCTCACCTGGCCGCTCTGCTGTTTTGGTGGGCCGTGACGATACTTTCTAGGCAGTATCTTCTCTCCGGTTCCTTGTTTCACTGCGACAGCAGCAGACCCCCGTGGCCCGGTCTTCTGCCGTGGCACAGCTGCGTGGATGTGTTGCACCAGCTCTGAAGAGGTCGCGCTCCCCTCTGACACGGAGAGGGGCATTTCTCTAAGGGCAGACGTGAAAGGCCTGTTTGCCTGAAGGACAGGGATGACACTCACGCAGCAGATGCTTTATTTCAAAGTGATACTGACTTTTAAAGCATCTTTAAATGCACCAATGGTAGGTACAGCTGCCCTAAGGACTAACACACTGAAGCTGGCCGGCTTTTCTCTATGCTGTGTTAAAGTTGAGAAGAGGGGTTCGGTTTCTGTCTGCTGAATAAAGGAATTGTCAGGTGAGTGCTGGGTAGGAGTACAGCCAGCTTCACCTCTCTAATTCTTCTTAGAAGATGTATGAAGCAAGACTTCTGAACTTAATTTTCATAGTTTATTTAGTTTCACATGGCTATCCCAGAAAATTGGAGCCAGATTTTCAGAAGTATTCAGGCACCTCATTCTATTAAGAGTCTATAAACCCTGCTTGGTGTCTAGTTCCAGCCAAAACAGTGAGCGGTAGGCATCTCTTCAGTCAGTTCGAAAAGCCAGCTGTTTCTATCTTTTCACATTCCAGTTGTCTTCCTCATTAGTGACAGTGTATACTTTTTTACCTGTTTGTTTTTTTTTTTCCTAACCTTTCTCCATGATTTTTTTCTTCTTTCTTCCCCCCTCTGCCCCCCGTGGATCCAAGGCACGACCAGACGGGTGTTTCCTCCCAGGCTTTAAGGTGCTTCTGGAGCCCATCGCTGCCCCAGCCCTGTCACTAGCGACGCTGATCTCTGCAGGGGTGGGAGGGCAGCAGACGGCCCACTGTCGCCAGAGCGGTGGAGTTGTCTCCGAGGGTTGGTGCTCCTTCTGCTGCCATCCCATCGACCAGTAGACCTGCGGCTTGGCCAGGGGCTGCCAGGACTTGCAGTGGGGATGCTGAGGCAGCATCCTCCTTTCTGACTTGAAGTGGAACAGGGAGGGCAGAAAGAAGGTGCTTTGTTGATGTATTTTAAGTCACGACTAGGACAGCTGCCCCCATCTCCTCCCACCCACCCCAGTAATTATCATCTCTAATGATCAGACTTGGCTGGGGTGAAAGGTGGGCCTTTGGATGGGCCCACCTGCCCCTGAGGTTACACCGGGATGGCATTGCTGCTCCCTCTCGTCGCCTTAAAAGAGGCTAAAATCTTTGAGTGGGCCAGTTTCGTAGCCCAGTGGTACGGTAGTGCTGTTTCAGGTAGAGAAATGGGAGGAGAAGCAGTCTGGCTTCTGGGTGCCACCTGGCACTGCATTTTCATCATCTCTTTAGGGCTGCGATGGAGCGGGAGCACATCCCGCCTGTCTCTCCAGGAGCCCTGGGTAGACATCTTCTCAGCTTCCACGAGTCTCTTGCAGCGCTGGGAGGAGAGCCTCTCCCCGTGGGGCTGGGGGCCCAGGCGGCAGGCCAGGAGGTCTCCCCACTTCGGGTATTGCGCAGAACTTGAACGCAGAGCAACTGCTGGGGCTGTATCCCATCCGCGGTGGTCCTGAGCGCTGGCTGGCTGTCATGACCATAGCAAGCCTGCGGACATGGTGGCTGATGTGTGGCTGGAGAGCCATGGCCTCCGATCATGCCCGGTCAACAGGAAGGAAGCGTATGCGAGGCGAGCGCCTGGCTCCTGGTGGACCTTAGTGACTTTGGGTAAGCACGAGGGGTAGGCTGAAAGCACTTTCTCCACTCCAGCGACCCTGAATTTGGGATGTGGAGGGAAGAAGAGGTCTTGCCCATCATATCAGCAGCAGGATACAGGAGTCGGTCTGCTAGTGGTTGGAAGGTAAAGGTCGAGATGTGTCCCAAAGGCAGTAGGAATTTGTCAGCTTGGTGCTGAACTGTGAAAGCTCCAGAACAGAGACGTGGCAAAAGTGTTTTCCCTCCTCCTTCCCGTTGCCACGCTGATGGAGAGAAGTGTCTCGCTGGCCTGCGCCCTGTGCGGGGGTTACAGCATGCTCTGTGCCTGTGCCCCCCGAGCAGCAGTTGATGCCGTGTGGTGCCCTCTCTGTCCAGGTCCCACCATTGGACTCCCGTTATTTTAGCCACAAAGAAGCAGGCACAGGTTTGAACCCGAAACCGCCTGCCCGTGTTTGCGGGGGCTCGGCCTGCAGGCAGCTTGCGTGGGAAGCGGGAGTGGCTGCGGGCAGGAGCATGCCTGCCTGCTTCCTGCCTGCCTGCAGCCTGCCTTCTCCCCGTGCACTGGTCTGCCTGCCTGCCTGCAGCCTGCCTTCTCCCCTGTGCCTTTGGGAACAGTGGGATGTAGTTAAAAATACATGCCTGACTTTTCCAATAGCTGTGGAATTATTTGAAGAAAAAAATGGTTATTGACTTCCTACGGGCATCCCTTTTTGACCACAGCCTAGATAGTGCATGTAGCAAATACCAGTACTTCTTATTGAGTGACTGGTGGTTACTTTGCTCTAATAAATTGACTCTTCTAGGCAGTAAGCTACATAGCATCCATGCTCATGAGGTTTAAATGCATTTTGACTGCAGTTAAAGTGTTTTTGATAACAAGACTTGGCAATTTTCTTGCAACTGAACTTACAATTAGTTGTGTTTTAATTATGCACGAGTATAAATTGGAGGACGATGTCTTCTGTTCCGAGCAGAGGTTGGATTGAGGTAACTTAGTCCATATGGCTACATCTGGCCCAGAAAGGGGGGATTATAAACAGGGTGAAATCGCATGCGGCAGTATTTCCTGATGCTTGTAATAGCTGCACATGCACTCGTGCCCCTAACCCACCTTCATCGTAGTTGAATGGGTTTAGATACGCAGAATCAGCAGTGACAGTAAGTAGACAGACATACGTTAACTACACCCAGATTTGTGCAAAAAAGTCTGGGTGATGTAGGGAAGGCTAGCGAAATTGGTATTTCTCTTTGTGGTAAAAGTGAGCTTCTCCTGGAAAGTGAAGTGTGTCAGATGAAACGTTTGTTGTTCTGCAGTGGGTGGAAAGACACCAGAGCTAAATCCTCTTACAAGGAGCTGTGCCTGTGTGGAAGGTGGCTTCAGCCTGGGTGAGGGGGGTGGCAGCGGGGAGAGCACTGGGGGCTGCAGGCACGGCCCCTGGCGCGCATTCTCCAAGGGTAGGACTTACTCGTTTTTAGTTGGTCTTCCCATGGCTGAAGGAGCCTGAAGGAGCTCGGTCTTCCAGTGCACCCGCATCGGGAGTACATAGTGTGGAGGGATAGAGAAACCGAAAGCAGGCTCGGGTGATGGTGGTTGTTCAGTCGTGCCGAACGGGTGCTGCTGGCACCTGGCGATGCGGTGACGAGATGCGAGGTATCTGTGTGTGGCCTCTCTGGAGCTGTTTTCCTTCCTCCGTGCCTGAGAAGAAGGGATGGGGTGCACATCACCGGGGGGGGCGGGGGGCGGGCAGGCAGGTGGGCAAGGTGGCAGAACTCTTCTTGCCTCTACCCAGAGCTGGTGTGGCAGGCAGACTGGAAAAGGGATGATTCCTCAGCAAAACTGATTTCTTAGCTTTCGGAGACGCTTCCAGTACGAATGAAAAGAACTAGAGGCCCCTCAGGAGCAAGTGTATCCATCGCATATACGCCCTGGCTGTGGCAGCATGCTGGAGCACCCATGTGGTTACCAGGCAGGGGCACCAGGTACCTGGTGTCCTGGCTGGAGCCGGAGGCGCTGCTGGGGGAGCTGCAGGGGCTATAATTTACCATGGCTGCCCTTGCTGTCTGCCCATAAGAGCGCCTGGCCCAGGGAGCACAGCTGCTATGGGAGGTGCTGGGTGCCCTGCTGAAATTCCCTGAGGCAGGGACGCTTGTGGAGCGCCGGCAGGGAGAGGAGGCAGCCTGTGAGCTCCTGCTGTGCCGCCTCTGCAGCATGGTAGCTCCAGTACAGGAAGGCATGTGGGTGGGCGGTTGGGGTCCCAAGCCCGGAACAGGGCAGGAAGGACTTGGCCAGTTAGTCAGCACACCAACCTGCCTATTTTACAATTCCCGGCACCCCGTGCTGTGGCCATGCAGAGCGCGGCTCTCCCCAGTGCTGTTGGATGCCATGGTGGGATGCAGGACGCGGTGGTGGGCTGCCCGCCCCAGTATAGGAGCGGTCCTGCCGCACCACCGTGCCGCAGCAGGATTTGCAGAGCTCATCTGTCGCTGCCCCTGCCCGGCCGTGGCCCTTCCTGCCAGAGCCGCTACCTGGGCATGCGGAAGCCACCGCTGTCGAAAATGAATCTTAAGCTTCTTTGTTGTTCAGCCTGGCAGTTCGCATAATCCCTCGGAAAAGGCATGTGGTGTATTTTCTCTCAGACCGCTGGTGCTACTGCATCTTTGGGCTGAAAAGCTGCTGAAGCGATGCCCTGGCAGAGGGCGGTGACCGATTCTGGGTGAGGAGTCCCTGCCACGGGGGGCTCTTCCTGATTGTTTGGGCTTTTTTCCTCATATTTTTGTAGCAAGCCTAAAACAGCAGGACCCTAGCCTAAAAGGCTTCTGGTTAAAACGGCTTAACAGCCACTGCGCTTCTCTGGAGTGCTTGTCACGAGCTGCCCGTGTGGTGCAGGTGTGCGCCCTGGTGTCCCCGCCGGCCTGCGCCCCTCGCCAGGCAGAGCGGGAGGGCTGCCGGGGGCCCGCGCCTGCTCCCAGTCACGCTGCGGTCCGAGTTAGCCTTAGTCCAGGGCCATGCGATGGCAGCGGGGCACGGGTACCTGAGCGCAGGCGCGCTCGTTTCTTGTCCCGCTGCGTTCCCGAGGGAGGGCATTGACCCACGTGCTGCCGTGAGGCTGGGGTCTGCAGGAGCGCGGTCCTGTGGCAAGGTGGGCCGTTTCAAACCTAGCAGGGTTACAACATGCTAATAGGTTAACTTTACAAGCGTAAATCATCCCGTGAAGTTAACCTTCGAGCACTTTGATTCTGCCAAGCGAGAAGCTTCATGCCACGCTGGATCCTCAGGAAGGATTTGTGGATTTGACGGACCTGCCTGCGCATTTGCCTGCTCGGAGCCAGACTGCGGAAAGCAGACAGAGGGCTTGCCTGCAGGAGCAGAGGGAGCTGGGCTTGTCTCCACACAAGGAACAGAAAACTTGTACAGTTTCCTGGTGTGACAAAATTAGACAATCTCATTGCATGAAATAACCAAAAATTTATAGCCAGAGCTTTGGAAATTATATCACTTTCAGTTGTTTTATGAATGATGCTGACATCTTTGTTTGGCTGTACAAACTGTACTTGCTTTCTTGGTTGTCATTTGAAAGACACCTACATTCTCAGTTGTCTCTGGTTAAAAAAAACCCTCTCAGAACAAAAACATTTTGTTCTAAATTATGCGGTTTCAACAGTGTAATCCTCTTGACTCACTAGCATTTGAACTCGGAGCTTCCCAGCTAAACTAAACTGTCATCTAAACAGCAAGTCCTTGCACTCTTACTCTTTGAATAATGGGAAAAGGCTTTTCAGAGTCCAGGTAACTCAGTGGTTCTTTTTATTTCAGAGAAGGGCAGTGACGTGGTACCAGAATCGGACTAATTCCTGCTTGCTTAGTTTATGCAAGCTTTATTTTTAAACTGGTGGGAGTCTTCATGGAAATCAGGTGAGAGAGTACAGTCTGTAGTTGTCTGAGAAGAGGAGAACAAAGCTGGTGGATTAGAGCCATATTAAATGGGATCCATGTTCTCCATTCTCCTGTGGTCTGCTTAGAAAGCCCCACTCTTTTTGTCTCTAATCTCGGATGGTACGTGACCTTTGGTAATGCTGCTTTCTGCTGGTGCTCCTGGGAAGGAGACACCTCCTCGCCTGTGCCCGGTGAGGGGCAGTGATTTTTTTGGGGTCCTTCCCCCAGCAAAGCTATGTGGCCTGAGGGCAGAGCTAGGGAAGGCGCTGGGAGCCTGGGTGCCTGGGTGGAGGGAGGAGGCTCCTCTCCATCGGCGAACCCGCGGCGGTGACTTTGTGCGTCCCTTGATAAGGGGGTGTGTGACTGTGTGGATGTCTTCAACTTCTCTTCGGTGCCCTTCTGCTTAACGGTTGCCAAAGTCTTCCTCTCTGTAACACCACCAAGAAACTCCTCCCTTGCTAGTGGTTGGAAGAAAAACGATGGCTAGTAAGGAGGGCAATGGGGAACTAAATTAAAACTAGTGTTTGGTCTGTAACTGTTCTCCATCTCTTTGTGGCTTCTTCATGGCTCACCCATACAGCATTTTGTTATTATTAAAAAAGCTGAAACACTTCACTGATGGTGTACTCTCTACAGAAGTATTTCTGGAAAGCCGAGACAAGGAGCATTGCCCATTCTGGGTCAGTGTTTCAGGGCAAATATTTGTCCAAGTGCTGTGTTAGCATATTTCTAATGTCAGGCCAAGGGCATAAATTCTGGTGCAGACACCCGGAGACATGAATTGCAGTTGTGTGTTTCAGTGTTACAGAGGATTTGCTTTTGCCAATATCTGTGCAAGATATCGTATCCAGACTTTGGTAGCCTGTAATGAGACTTGGCATTGAACAACAGTACATCATCATTCTTAATCTTGCTATTCTGAAGTAGTAGTGTATTCCTTATTTTAACAAATAAAGTCACAAATGGAAAGACCGGGGGCAGAGGAGCAGAGCTGTGTACTGGTGGACCTGTGGCTTGAAAGTGCAAGTGATCCATCCAAGTCAGGTTGTTCAGATTTTGAATGAGAAGCTGAAAAATCAGCCGTGCAAGTACAGTGTGAAGAAAGGAAGTTTAATAGCTCCCAGGCGGCTTGTATAATCTGTATCACAGCCCTACTCGTGGCTTTACCAGCCTGCTGATAAAATAAACGGCTTTGTGTGACAAATCCTAAAACTTCTTAGAGCAAAACTTTGTGCAAAGAGTTCATGGAAATAGAGGTTTTGATCTCCATGCCTTTTCTTGCAGAAGAGTAGGACACCTTTCCTAAATTTTTGAAATGCTCTTATTTTTTCAGTGGCAGAATTTGCTGCCTTGTCTTAAAAGTTAAGGGAAAATGTTGCGTTCTTGGTACGTGGAAGTTGTGGGGTTTTGGTTTTTACTTTTTGTTTGTTTGTGTTTTGGTTTTTTTTTTTTTTTTTTTTTTTTTTTTTTTTAAAGAAACTAGCATGTTTGTTATACGCAGTCCTCCCAGAGAAGCACCTTTCAAACATCCTGACTCTTTCTCTCTTTCCCTCTCTGTCCTTCTCACCCCGTTTTAGATCCGGATTGTTTTGTCTCCCGTCCTCCTTCCCCAAGCACGAGGACCCTCCTGCTGATGCTCGCACTAACGGAGCTGCTGACGGTGGAGATGCTGCGCAGGGCAAGACGGAGCCGCAGTCCGCTGGTGAAAAGCCTCCCAAAGGAAACGGTGATGAGCAAGTACCCCCTCTCCTGCCTCCGCCGCCACCTGGCAGCCTTCCTCCTTATCCCCCCTACTTCGAGGGAGCTCCCTTTCCTCGTCCGCTATGGCTACGGCACACATACAACCAGTGGGTTCCTCAGCCGCCGCCACGGACTATAAAGAGGACAAGGAGGCGTTTGTCACGGAATAGAGACCCGGGAAGGCTTATCATGAGCACTATCAGGCTGCGGCCAAGACAGGTGCTCTGTGAGAAGTGTAAAAACACCCTGAACCCCGAGGATGCGAACACAGCTAGGCAGAACGCTAAAACCAGGAGGAAGCTGAGCATTCAGGACAAAGAGCAGAAAAAGCACAGTGACTCTGACTACACGGAGAAAAGGAACAAAAGAGAAAAGAGAGAGGATGACAAATTTTCTGGGGAACTAGTACATCGAACGCCAGTTATAAAAATATCCTACAGTACTCCACAAGGGAAAGGCGAAGTTGTAAAAATCCCTTCCCGGGTTCATGGCTCAGTCAAACCGTTTTGTCCAGACCGAATATTGCAGAATGGAGGGGAGGACCAAGAGGAGACCAGAGACTCCGAACGGTGTCGAGAAACCAAATGTTTAATGGACAAGTCAGCAGGCAGCCAGCTTGCTTCCATTCCAAAACTGAAGCTCACGCGGCCGGTGCATTCCAGTGCGGATGTCCCACCCCCAAAGATACGGCTGAAGCCCCATCGCATAAATGATGGTCAGAGTGTTTCAATTTATAAGGCAGAACTTATTGACGAAATAAATGTCCTTCAGAACAGCAGGGAGTCCAATCCTGGCGCATTTTACAATGATGAATCCACAGACAGAAGTTTAGCTGAGATATCTTCAGGGAGTTCAGGTGAAGATGAGGACTTTAAAAGATTTCCCCAAGGTAAAGATGGACATGATAACTTGGCTTTCCTTATGAATTATCGTAAAAGAAAAGCAGATTCTTCCAGCTTATCGGTGTGTAGTAATGACAGTCTAGATGAATCCAAGTCTTCTAGTTCAGAAGTAACATCACCAGAAATGTGTGACTTTTTGCCTGGTGATGATGCATCCGTCTCTTCATCTTCAAAAGATGAGCGTAAAATTGTGCCGCCACTAACAGTTAGACTTCATACCCAAAGTGTGTCTAAATGTGTCACAGAAGATGGAAGAACTGTTTCAGTGGGGGATATTGTTTGGGGTAAAATTCATGGTTTTCCATGGTGGCCAGCACGTGTTCTTGACATAAACCTTAGCCAGAAGGAAAATGGGGAACCTTCATGGCGAGAAGCTAAAGTATCATGGTTTGGTTCTCCAACGACTTCATTCTTATCTGTTTCAAAACTCTCTCCTTTCTCTGAATTTTTCAAACTGAGATTTAATCGCAAGAAGAAAGGGATGTATCGGAAAGCTATCACAGAAGCTGCAAAGGCAGTAGAGCATCTGACTCCAGAAATAAGAGATCTCTTAACACAGTTTGAGACATAACTTTGCCTCCAGTATCAGGTGAGTGCTAGCTGGACTAATGCTTCCCATGAAAAACCTCCTTGTGTTTTTTAACCTATGTTCCACTGTTTGTTTGCATTTGTTTTTCCTTAAAAACTGAGGTGAACAATTGTTAAACTTAAATGCCTGGCTGTTAGTTGGTGGTGGTAATTTCAGAGGTGGTAAGAGCCTTTAGTTCCCAACCTTTGGGGGGACCATGGGAATTGGAGCGCCTGCTCTCAGAGGGGAGTACAAAGCAGTTGACATCAGGAGGAAGCAAGCATCGCTTGCTCAAAGAGCTAATAAAATTGTAGTTGTGTATTAGTGCTGTTTATAGCTAGGATGTGATGAGTATCGAGGATACTTCATTTGCGTCAAAACTAATCCTGTGTGGCTGGAGGACTAATAGCTCCTGGACTTTATGGTTATTTGAAATATCTCTTAGTTCAAAGAACTAAAACTCTTCTTGGGATTGATATTATATTCATCATATCTAGGTACTGATGCCCAGCAGTTACCCATAACAGTTAAGGGCCCTTGGGGAGGCCCTTTGCTTCCCTGCAGTTTCTCTGACCCCTCCGGTCTTACGAAGGCACTTTCTTTATGGCTCTTCAAAATGATTGTACCAAAGCCTGTCTTTAACGGGGGAACAGTATTTCAACATTTCTCACAGCACTTGGAGTTTGGCTTGTGTCTGAAATGTTGGTGTGTTGCTGGGGAATGGCCTGTATCATCAAATTAAATTTTTTTGTGCTACACCAGCAACCTCTTTGAGGACATCAGGCGGGAACATAAACGTGGGAGCTGATTCTCTGTAATGCCTCCACGTTTTGATTTTACTGGTTGCAAGCATGGAAGGGGATGGGACTCCCTTTCTCATCAAACAGTCAAAACTTTGCCCAAAGCTTTGGTACCTAAAAATACAGGATGTGGGAATAGAAATACCATCTGTAACTTCAGTTGATGCTGCCTACTACGCTGCCCTCAGTGAAATCCATGGGAAAACTCCAGCAACTTGAATAAGATCTCGAATTGTTTCACGACCTTCCAGTCATCGCTATCTAGACAAGCCCTCATCTGTCATACTGTTAAACAAGGGGAGGGATTAACTTTTTGTCTGAAAACCATAACTAATCATTAGGAAGAGTCTTGTTTTCAAAGGTCTTGCTTTATACACTGTGGTTCATTATGTTGTCCGCTAAATTTTTCTGCCCTCTTTCGTGTTAGAAGGACTGTGTGTACACAAGCTGCTACCACTCCTGCTGCAGACTGTCTGTTCTTCTCTAAGCTATTTTAATGCAGTGGGACTGCGATGGTCAGTGCTCGTGTAAATCCTGGGGGGGGAAAGGATTTTTTTTTTTTTTGGTACCCTCTGTCATGGGACTTCAGCACTTGATTGAGTGTGATGAAGGACTTCATTTGCTTGAGTTGTTATTCCATCCCAGCAAGCCTGGCTGGAGTAAATAATGTGAGCATGGCATATTCATCCTGTGTGCTGAAGGTGTCTGGACTGGACACTCAAGCAAGTAAAAATGTATAACTGCAGCAGCAGCATTTAAGCTTCATCCTTGATCTTGCTCCTTCAAATGCTGCTTAACTCTGGCTAAAGACTTCATTATATCAAGAGCGTTTGGATTGGACCCAAATTCCTATTAGCTAGATCTGGAGTATAAATAAACCTGATGCCCAGAATACGCTGTCCTCGCCAATGAAAGAATCATGGTCAAAATCCATCGCTCCTGTACGAACAGTGCTCTATTTAAAGGAGCAGCAAAGCTTCATCCTTCTTCTGAACTGTCTTCACTGTGTTTGTATGTGTGGTTTGGGACAGCTTTAGCAGAAGAGATGTCGTCACCGTTACTGACAGCTTTGCTGTTGTGAGCTCCGAATGGGCTGGTATGCCACATCTGGTGGCTTCTGGGGAGGGGAAGGGGCAGGGTGAAGAAGCACCTAATGCTTCAGATCAGTCAGATTGGCCATGCTGGCCAGTCCATCCAGAGTAGGAAAGCATGTGGCCAAGAAGAGCTCAAAGTCCAGACCTGGAAGTCAAAATGGGAGGGAGTTTTCCCAATCGCATGTTAGCGTAAGGAAAACGCTGCCTGTTCTTACCAGTAGGGCCACTGCAGATGTGGTTCTAACAGTTAAGACCTGGCCACGAGATGTGGGGTGAAAGACTGTAGGGTGAGGCTTCAAGAAGGAAAAGAAGCACTTGCTTGAGAGGAGACCTGGGTTATTGCAGACACGGTGGATATCTGAGCTATAGGTACAGAGCAGAAGGGGTGGAGCAGGTCTGTAAACTGGGGGAAAGAAGAAAATGTTGAGAATGATAAGAAGAAAATGATGGGATGGCCTGGTTTAGGCCAGACCCTTCCTTCCCTCTGTACTCTTCAGCCAAACCTCTCCATGTATATATGGGTATATAGATAGATTTAACATGTATTGCCATTTCATTGGCCTCCTTCAGCTGGCTTTCCACAGGTGATTTTCTGCCTTACATGTGTCTAAGGTGAGCTGCCCACCCAGCCTGCTTGTCTGGAGAGGCTATAATAGCTGGATAAACAACTGCAGTTGCTCAAAACTAGAAAACCAGAACAAAACTTCCCATGTTCCACATGTCACACTTACTTAGATTCCCTGTCAGACCAGCGTGCCTAGTGTTTTGGTACATCACTTATAAAAGAATTCATTATTTCGGAGACTTGCCCTGTATCTAATTCTCTCTATTCAGGAGGATTGAATTGTATTGCTTTCCTTCAGTTTTCCTAAGGTGGAACTGAAACATTTCCGTCAGTTGCTCATTGACTGTTCTTTCCTGAAGGGTGTAACTTAAGTTTTCACTAATGTTTGTAATTCCTGAGTCCTAGGACCACAATGACACTTGAGCTACAGTTAAATATCTGAAAGCTTTGAGGCCTTTTCAAGACAGTACAGCCTTATATGTGTTAAAGTAGTTTCTAAGAGCAGGCATCTGACTGGTAATACTGCACGTTGCTGCTGTAAAATCCATCACGCTGTGACTTCACCGGCAGCTGCACAAGGGCTTGTTATCGTTGGCACAAAACAAGAACCCAGGAGGTGCCTTCAGCAGCAGCACTCCGCTAATGCCACTTGTGCTAATCCTGGGTACGGCAGAAGTTTGTTACTGTTGGCATTTTCTGTTGTGAAACTTTCTGTCTCTGGCATGTGATGCTGTTCTGCAAAGCGTGGAGTGTAGTTATGGGGGAAAAAATGTGCAAACAATTCGGGTAGTTTCTGAATGCATATAAAACTGGAAGCAATTGCAGTTTTTTAAAAAACTTGATTTGGGTTGGAAGAGCTACTATGAGCATTTTATGTTTTT
Organism: Balaeniceps rex; assembly: GCA_013401315.1. Classification (NCBI taxonomy): domain Eukaryota; kingdom Metazoa; phylum Chordata; class Aves; order Pelecaniformes; family Balaenicipitidae; genus Balaeniceps; species Balaeniceps rex. The sequence goes on from VYZW01022924.1 coordinate 12,514, forward strand.
ATTTTATACTTTTTTTGCAAAGAAAATACTTTATTAAAACTCTGTCATTAACTGACTAGTAAAACAAGGTTTCTGGGAAAAACAACAGGCAGACTAGCAACCCGTAGAAGTCAAATTTGTAAGGCACTTGGTTTAGAGTAGTGCCAGGAGAAAAATGCCCACTCAGCATCTTCTCATGCCACTTTGTAGCTTCTGCTTGTGTGTCACGTACAGAGAGCTGCTGTGCTCACTGCCCGTGCTGCAGAGATGGCTGCGCTGTAGCTGGACGCTTGGTGAGTTGTTCTTATCTGGTTTTAAAGCACCAGATACTGACTCACCTCCGCTCCTCATGCTTTTGTGACTGCAGGCCCCTGTTGTTAGCAGAAGGTGGCTGTGGCCAGACCAAGGCTCTGGCAGTGCCAGGGTAATGGGCAGCATTACTTCCCTGCAGAGCCTGACCTGCTGGCATGCCAGGCCCCCGCGCTGTCGGCAGCCCTGTCCTGCAGGGTGGGAGCCGGGGTGCGGCCTCATCCCTCGCCATGGCTGCCTTGAGCACAAAGGCTGGTTGCCCCTAGCCCAGAGCGAAGGGTGTTTGCCTTTCTCCTCAGGAAAGCCTGTCCGTGGGCCGGGAAGTCAGAGCAAGGCCATGGCCCAGCTGCTCTTGGCAAAGCCTGCGCTTCGCAGCACTGCTTCCTCCTCCAGGTGTGGGAGGCCTCAGGCAATGCTAGCTGGGGTTGTGCGGTTGTGTTTGCTGCTCCTTGGGTTTGCTGCGGCTGCTCGCTTCCCTCCCCTCCTGCCCATGGTGGAGAGCTGAAGAGGGGGGCCTGGAGGTGCTGGTGCCGCAGAGACGTGGCTGGAGGGGCAGGGGGCACAGCTCGGCGCACTGCCACGTGTGCCGGGAGAAGGGCAGAAGAAGCTGAGTCTAATGTTCAGGGAGTCACGATAGTGTCACCAGGGATGGACGTCTTGGAGCCATTTGCCCGGGGCGGTACCGAGCTCCCGGTGGGGAAGCGGTGGCTGCAGCGGTGGCTGCCCGCACAGCTAAGCTCCCGATGCGCAAGGGGCAGCCGTCCTGCCAGCCCGTCCTGATAGAGGTGGCTTTGCATCCCCCTCATTCCTGCGGCATTCCGCCCCCTTCCCCATGTAACTGCATGCGAGGCTGTGCTTGCTCGTCATACGTCACCCATTTTGGTTGCAGGACTCTTGTCTCCAGAGCTGTTTCAGACAGTCAGAAAGTCTCCTGAGAGCTGGAGCGTTGCCTGTGGCATGCTGAGCAGGGGCAGCAGGCCTGTGTGTGGGACCTGCTCTGAGAGCCGGACCTCCGGGCTTCAGCACTCCCACCTTGGCTTTTTTCTTGGGAATAAGAAAATCTCCTGCACTTTTGCATTTTGCTTTCTGTTCACTTCCACGATAACGTCATATTTAAACTTGCAGCTGTGTAAGCTTCAAGTTCCTTGACCCAAACATCTTCCACAACGATGAGCGCCCCAGCTTATTTCTGGTTTTATAACAAAGAGGTTTTCTGGCGTACCCAGGGCATTGCGTTCAGCTGCCAGAGAGATGCGGTCGACAGGTATGTGATGCAGCGTGCCGAGCGTGTTCCTGGTCTGGAGGGGAACCCCTGCAGAGGGCAGGGACAGACGCTTCAGGCTGGTGTCACACGCGTGGTGTTGGGGACAAGCAGCAGATGGGGCCACAGCTCCTGGGGCCCAGGAGGGAAGGAGACCTGTGTTTTCTAGGGCTGCCCTGTCCCTGCTCCGGGGAATGCATTGCGTGGTGGGATCGGGGGCTTTACAAGGAGCGTGTGTTGCTCCGGCCCCGCTGCGTGGTGAGAGTGTTGGTCCGTGCAGGTACGGGGCCCTCAGCAGACTGAGCAAATCCTGCAGTGCCGCGAGGCTGGGTCTCGTGTTCTGCTCTGCGATCCTCCTGAATGGCTCCTCATGACAGATCCTCCCTCCCTGCCGACAGCCATGCAGTAAACCTTTTTATTAAAAAGTGCTTGTAGATTTTCATATACATCTCTGCATGAAACAAGTTTACAATATGTATATTAATTTCCTTTTTCAGTCTGGAAAATCCTTTATTCTTCCTCCCTCTTTTTATCCCCTCTACCCCCAAGCTGTGGCTGTGAAACCATTAAACTTGAAAGTACTGGCCTTTGAAGGTTTTAATTTTACTGCTATTAGCTTAATAGACCCTCAGTATCAGTACATTTAGCCATTCATCACAAAAAGCACACTGCTACTATGTACAGCAAAATCAAAGCTTACTGCATGCTTGCTATATATAGTAGGCTCTAACGTAAAATTTGGAACATTGGGTTATGACTTCACCTTCAAAGATGTTCAGGGCTTTGTATGTGCATGTAGCCAGTACTGCTTGCCAGCAGTTTATGAAGCAACATAAATCACTCTTCTTTTTCCTTTTACTTCTTTTCTTCTGCTCTACCGGTGACACAAAAAGGTTATACAACTTTATATGAAGTTGTTGTGGTGGTGATTGCTGTGATAGCTCATTTTTTAAACACACCTGCCTGGTCACATGCAGTATTTCAGCCCAGAAGATGAATGCTTGAGATTTTTCTTGGCCTGGTTTCTAGATGGTTCGGTCAACTAAAACCAAGCATCCAACTTAATTACTGTTTCTCAGTCTTCCTCCAAATAGCTTGGAGTCAGTGTCTCTGCATACTAATACAAAGTAGGAGAACAAGTCTGTTTTAGACTGCATTGCATACTTGTGTGCCCCAGCACTGGATGTCTGGAGCTGCATGTCTGGTGGCATCCTGCTGATTTTCCTGTTCCTGAAAGCACTTGCACATCTGGCTTGTGACCCCCGCGACTGCATTTGGAGACGTCTGGATTCGTGCTGCTTCTCCCTGTTTGTGCTATCTGTTGCCCCTCTTTCCCTCCACGCTCTTGCTCCCAGGCGTATTTTTTGGAAATGCCAGCAGGCCATACATTGTGCTATTTCTAACTGCACACGAGCTGTGCAGATGCCCAAGAATGCGATCTGCTTACGTGAGCTGTAACTTCAGCTGCCGAAGGAGATTTGTATCAACCGAAGGGCTTAACAAGTCCCTTGGAGCACAGCAAGCTGCTCTCTGGACTGAGGGTCTCCAAGCCCCATCTGAAGCTTTGGGCATCTGCTAGTTGTGCTAGCCGAGCGTGCCCACGGTGAGCAGAGAGGGTGGGTGTCCCTCTGCGGCGTCACTAGCCTGCTGCGCGCTCGGTGCTGGTTGGGTCTGTGCAGGAGCAGGGTCTGTGCAGGGGGCTCGGGGTGATGGGTGTTTCCAGTGGAGTGCGCGGGGGGCCAGGCTCCGCAGAGCAGCCCCTTCTGCAGCGCTGCTTCCCGAGGTGGGAGAGACAGGCTGTGTCCGTGTGGTGAGGAGAGCTGTCTGGACGAAGAGCCTGGAAGCTTGCTGCTTTGAAAAGTTTTACAAATAATGTAAACATGAAACTTCTGTAGCTTTTCCTGAATTGCATTTATTTGGTTGTTCGATTTGTAAACTCAAATGGAGGTGTCTAAAACTGCGGCTACAGTTCCCCTTCTCACACTGAGCACGGCAAGTTGGGCAGGGTGGGACCTCGGGGCTGGCTGACGTGCAGCGTGGAGCGAGCAGTGCTGGTCAACCGAAGGGTAAAGCCCTTCCTAAGGGAGCCCTCTTGCCTCTCTAGGTAAGGCTCAAAAGTTCATCCTACTTCTGTTGCGGTTCAGGAGATATTTGCAAAGTATTGAGCACCTTCAAGTTGCGCATGCAGAAAGGCTACTTTGGGCCAAGAAGGAATAGGGGATTTTTGGAAACTTGGGGATAGCTCTGTGTAGAGAAGGGTGCTTGTTGCTCTGAAGGAGAGGAATGAACAAGGACTGCCGTGCAGTAGCCGTGTGTTGTTAATGTACAGGCAGCCACTTGGCTCGTGAGGCCTGGTGACACAGATAGTTCCCATTTTAATGCTCGGGTGTGAAAGGTAGGACTTTGAACCCAAATATCAATGTGAAGGCTCTTAAATATTGAAAAACTTGCAAACTGTTGTTTTTCAGCCTTGATATGTGTTTTGTTTTTTCTGTAAGCACCCATCGCTGACACTGGGATCGGGAGTGTGTGGGCTGAGTGACAAACTCTAACCTCTGCCTAATAAAAGACTTAAGGAAGCTGCTTGCCTGTATCCTGCAAACTAGATGAGGATGAGCTGGTGTCTGGTTTATTTTTTTTTAAATCTGCTTGATGCATCTGTTTTGCACTCTGTATGTACCTTTACAGAATATGTGGGCTTTGCATCAGCTTGTTTATGAACTCTCACACATCCTGAGATTACGTACATCTGAAATAGGCTTCTTGTGTCTGGTAATGATGACAGAGATGGGGCTTAATACCTCGGCTTCTGGAGTGCTTGTGCTCTTCATACCTACAATCCCTGCATCCCAAGTCTCCAGCTCTTCAATCAGTTGGGAAGTGCTCTCTCGCTTCTCCTGGTGCCGTCTCTTCCCCAGAGCAGGAGCAGTGTGAGATCCTGCCACGCGTGCTGGCGGCGATGTCCATCTGGCACACGAGGGCGAGGGCTGTCTCTCCCGCCCGTCCCGAGGCCGCTGGGCTGGCCCCGGTGCCCGTGGGCAGCAGAAGGCTCTTGGTGCTCCTGTCCCTACGGATGCGATGTGGAGCGAAGGTCCATGTGTGGCTCCTCCGCCTGTGCAAGCGAAGGTGACTCATCTCGCCTTAGCAAGAGGGTCACAAATGCTGTGCGGCATCTTGTGCCTGAGCCTGTCCCACATGAACTCTGTCAGCTGCCCTGTGTTAGTCGTATAATCATCTCTTGGTCACTTGGTATGCATGTCTCTCTGGAAGGGAGGAGCAGGGCATTTTTTTTAATGAAGGCTTTTTTTCATTAAGTTGGTTAATTTCTGGAAGGAGTGAATGCTTTTAACTGACATACCAGTTCCTATTTAGTCTGCATTAGATTCTTGCTATTGCAGGATCAGACAGACTTGTTTTCTTTATAAAGCATATTTCCCGTGTGCTCTCTGCAGTTGAAGAAATGAATTGTAGCAAAATTACTAGTTTAACTTCACTTATGGATGATGACTTGCTCTATTTTGATTCAAGCCAATAACTTGAGCCTTTTCTTCATGCAGAAAGCAACCCTTTCTAAAAGCAGAAAACCCTTGAACCCGATACAGGATCTTTCATTGAGATGCTGGGATGGTAGAGTTTAGTATTGGAGAACATAGCTGCCAGCCTGTTCAAGTCAGCTGGATCCTGATGCCTTGGGAGTTGGAGATAGTTCCAAAACCCTGTCCAGTGGGCCAGGGACGGGGGGTCAGTCTGAAGGACGTGGGTTCCTGACTCCAGCTCCGGCACGTGTCTGTGTCTCTTGGTTTTCACCTGGAGCTAGTCTGTGAGTGTCTGCTGGTGGTGGCAGCGCAGCCCTGGACGCCCGGCAGCACACCAGTACACACAGGGACCCCTTCAGTGCTGCACCTGGTACTCTCACGAAGGCAAAAGGCGCGGGGCCCGGGGTGCTCCCCGTGCCGTGGAGGCGGTGTTGGGGATGTCCTGCGCTTGTCTCATCTGAAGGGTCAAGGTGCGAGACCCCCAAGCAGGGCTGCGGGCAGAGCTGGTGTGAGCAGGGTCCCCACGCATCAATGCGCTCAGGATGCAGTAATCTCAGAAGATAAATCAGCTTTCTGCACTCTGCTGCAGCTGTTAAATCTGAATTTGTGAATGGCTTTATTTGATGTAAAGCTTCATTTGTTTTATTATGAATAAGTAGTTGGCTTCAGGAGAGTTTTCTTGACTTCCCTTTCGACATACAGCTTAGCACACAGGCTGCTAGATCATGCCGTTGTCCTGAGTCAGTCGGTCTGTTATGTATTCATTACTCATACGTGTATCGAGGCTACAGCGATGTCCAGAATGTAGTGTTTAAGCTGCTGCTCTGTCTTGAAGATTTTTTTTTTTTTTAAAGAGAAATGTCTGAAGTTTTCCAGCGACGAAGTGAGAGCGTATGAGTGACTGTTGCTGTGTTGCTCCTCTTGAACACATGTTGAAAACTCGTGGGTCTGCTCAGGGGTTGCTTGAAACAGGCACCTGAGCTCTCGTAGGAGGCGGCCTCCGCCCCCTTGTCGAGCCAGGGCTGCGGAGCTCCGTGTTTCCAGGCCGGGGACAAGTGCCCGTCCATCCGCAGGCACAGAGAGCTGAGCAGGGTGGTGAGGTTTCTACGTTTCGAGACATGGAGCATCAGCTGTTTTAAAGCAGCTTGCCCTTTTGCTGGTAGCACCAACTTTCTGCTCCCAGAGGAGAGAATCCTCGATCTTTGCCTCCAGGTAATCTCAGCGAGCAGCTGCAGTTCGGCCTCATCCCTGTCCCTACGAAGGGAGCGTCTGCCCTTGCATAGGCAGAAGCCTTCACTGGGAGGTTGTTCGGCATCGTGCTTCTGTTGTGATGCTTCCTTCCTCCAAGAGTGAAAATCGCAAAGAAAGCTGGGGGCTTGCTGTTACCTCCTCAACAAGGAAATGCATTTTTTTCCTGTTTAGACCAAATGATCTCAGTCTGTAATCTGTCTCTAAAGGGTCAGCTTTTTGCAAAAACCATCTGAGGGATATTCTGCTTAGTCCATGGACCTCAGTAAGGCTTTGGTAGGTGTAAGATAATAAGCCTGCAAGTGAGTTTGCGTGCTCTTGAAAGTCTTGCCATTCATCAGAAGGCAAGTTGAATAGATTCTCCTGCAAGATTGAGTATAAATTTATACTCTGTCGACTATAGGTAATAGAGCCTTGTTGAGAGACATCCCAGTTTCTTAGGAGCGGGATGATTCTGCGGAATACTGAAGGAGTTTATGAAACCTGACTGCAGTCCTCCTCTGGAATATAGGTTTTAGGGCAGATGTTCATGGTGTATTGAATCAGCTCTTTGAAGTCTCAGTTGTATGGGCAATACTGACGATCATTCTGGATGCTGAGTCTGGGCAAATCAGTGTTGCTTTTGGTTCCGTGCCCGCAGAAGAGGTGCTGCTGCGTTTTCAGCAGTGTTGGAAATGTGATCATCTTCCTGTGTTTGGTGTTGGCATTCTTGGTTTATTGTGCTCTGTACTTGTAAATCACAAACCTCAACTGTGAGGGGTTTATAAAGGTCTTTGTTCTTTTGCTTCATGGCTTTAATCCTGTTTGTCAGGAACATGGATTTGAGCCTGTGTGTCCTGTGGTTCTGACTCGGCCACGTTAGTTGATTTGGCACGGACGTGCGTTAGGGCTGGTCAGACTTTTGAACTGGCTCAAACTGAATTGTGTTTGAAGTGTGGTGCAGTGATGCTTTTGCAGTTGAAAAGTGTACGTGTAGGTCTCCATGCCGTTTTTCATTCATGTCTCTGTCGCTGAGTTGTGTTTCACGTGTCTTCTGGTTTCTTCACTTGACCTTGAAGACAAATGGATCCTCCCTTCGAACTCTTTCAAGGCTTCTGCTCTGTAACCTGACTTACAGGGCCATGCTCTTGCGTGCAGGGGTACAGATGAGGACTTCTCTCTTCTGTAGTTTTTTGTTTTGACAGGCGCATCCCTCTCCAGTAGATGGATCTTTTCAAGCCTGTCATCTGCCCTTACTCTCAGTGGCTGGTATCTGGTGAGAAGGCCAGATGACAGCAGTGTAACACGTCAAGCATGGATTGCTTCATTACCGTCTGGTAGCTGTGATTTGGAGTGCGTGGTTTTGCACTTCTGAATTCAGAACGAGCAGCTTGCGTGCTTTTACTGCCTGAAGGCTGGTCAGTCGTGGTCTGGTGTGCTCAGGTACAGCCATCTTCAGAGGGCTGCGTGGGAGCGGAGCAGTGCGTGATCCTTCCAGAGACACTGGCCGTCCCAGGGGCTCCGCGGCGCTGCCACGGCACACGCTTGCTTCTGCTGCCTGAAACGAGCAGCGGTCCGGGGTGGGAAGGGGAGCCTGGGGGGGGTCCGAGAGGAAGCGGGGTGTCTTTTACCTTTGGGGGCAGAGTGAGACGGTGGCGTGGCTGCTCTGCCTCTTCATTAACGTGCGATTGGGGCACTGCGGCAGCGGTCAATGTTGTGAGCAGTTGCAGGTACTTAGAAAAGCTTCTGTATGGCTTGCTCTCAAGGGGAAAATAATCCTATTTTATAGATTGTGTTTGAAAAGTGGAGGCAGATGTTCTTCACGTGGCGCTCTCTGCAGGGACTCGTGGCAGATTAACCTACAGTAACCCACCCTGAGCGGGGACTTAAAAGTCTTTAAGCCAGAGACTGAAGATTTATTATCACCACTGAAATTCATATCGTGTCTGTCTTGGAGAAAATTCCCGCTCTTACTGTGGGTTTGTTAACTTGACGAGTTTCTTCCAAAGCTGTAGCTGCTGCTGGTTTTGCCTGCCGGGCCAGCTGGGAGCCGGAGAATTCCTGGCTATATTTAGAGGAAACCTGGAGCGTGTGCCTCGCCGCTAATGCCGGTCCATTCCGTGCCGCCTGCAGTAACCTCTCCCTCTTTCACTTTCTTCAAGGTAACAGAAGATAAGAGCACAGCTGTTCTCCTAGAGGGTCACGAAGTCTGTAAACATCCTGACATGCTCCCCAGGAGAATCTGGAGGTTGCCGTGTGTGTGGCAGGAGGACGAGTTTCCTTGTCAGATTGCGCTGCTTTTCATCTGGGACAGGTGACAGGCACCGGGACTTGGAGTTAGGTGCTCTTCTGGTGCGAGGCTGGCAGGAAAGTCTTAAGGATATCTTACCCTAGAATGAGAATTTGACAAGTCATGCGGCTATGAACTCGGAGAACAGCAAAAACCACAACTTGGAATGTATTTATTACTTAAAAATTAGCTATTCTTGATAAAATCCCAAAAATTATTGCTGCTGCTTATTTTACTTACAGATTTCACACACTTGTTAATTTTAAAGCTACCAAACTTTTACTCAATACTGTACTCTGAGAAATGTAATTGGAGCAGGACATGCAATAGAACGAAATCATTGTAGTGTCTTAAGTACAATGGACTCACTTTTGTGTCTATTAAAACTTGGAAAATGTGCAACACGTACCTATGTGGCTGTCATTGCATATGTTAAAGCTTTTTCATGTCGTTTACTGCAGAGCTGAGAGAATCAACGTTTTCAGGTATGTGAACAAGCAGTCGCCTGGTAACTTGGCTGGGTTTGTGTCCTAAACACGTGCTTTCTTAAGTCACCTGAAACAGCAGGCAGCACAGCCTTGCTTTGCTCATGCTGCCTGCGTAGAGGTGGGTGCTTATCCTAATGGCTCCGACTGGAGAGCGCATTAACGTTTTGAACTAACTTTCGTGTGCATACCTAGTCAACGAGTGTAATTTAAGGCCCCTTGAACACATGTTGGATAGAAAGGATCTCCATCCTTACACATGACCAGAAATGATTAGCAGTCTTTAAAAAACAGAAAACAAACAGCCTAAAGCTTTTGTACCAAATTTAGAGTGCAAATGGTTTACAAACCGTTATCGGTTAATTTTTTTGGTTTTGCATTAGTCTAGCTTTCCCTTGGACTCCCTCAGTCTAGAAATGTTGATTTGTGGTAATCTGTTGCTTCTGATGCTGGAGAAAACAGTTCAGAGTTGTCCCTGCTAGGTGAAATGTTGTCTGCATGTAGAAGATTGCCTTCGAGCTACAGGATTGCTGCACGGATTCTGTTTCCTGTTTGTTCTTAATCTGTTACAGCAAACACTGTGATGAACTATTGTCAAATTAGAAGAACGAGTGGATCGGAAAACACAGAAGCTCGTGTTTTCCTGGTTCATGCTGGTTCATATTGTGGTCTTTTGAATGTCATCAGGAGAGGTCAGAGCTTCCCTTTTCTGTTTAACAACAATGAAGTTTGACAAGAAGAATTCAACACCAAAAAAACCCTTCTGCTGAGTCTCAGTAAGAGCATACAATGAGTCAAACATGTTTCCCTTAAAAAAGTTGGAAGACTGTGGTATAAAACATACAGACTAAAATGCAATGCTGAAATAGGACATCTGTCTCCCAAGACTGATTTTGGCCACCTCTGCAAACAAATCAATAAGCTTCCTGTTTTCCAAAAATAAGCGTGAAAAGGACAGCAGTATATAGCGAAGGAACGTGTTCCTGCACCTTGTGTGAAACCTTTATGAAGCAGTTGTTTACCTGGGCGTCCGCTTTGCCCATCTCCAAAGCAGCCTACTTGGCTGGCAAAGATGCCCTTGTGCAGTGAGTACTCCCACTCATGGAGAAAACAGTTCCACCTTTCTTAGCCCCTGTCTGTCCCTCTTCAGGAGTTTCTTTGTGGGTTTTTTTTCTAGCATCTTCTCGAGCTAGGCCTAGGGTTAGCTGATGGCTATGTGAGGTAGTTTTTGTGTTTTCTGCTTACACAGTTCTTTATTGTACAAAATCCTTGCCAAAAGTCTTGCCAAGCTTTTTGGCTGTAGCATTACAGCAGTCAGCTGAAGGGAGTTACAAGCAGCCTTCTGTTCATTTAAGAAATAAAATTTAAAAAAAAAGGCAAAACAAAAATAACCAAGCCCCCAGTCCCCGACGTTCTCAGGAAAAGCGCTTGTCTTTAATGAGGGGCCGCTCCTGCGGGCGCGTGGCAAGGCTGCTGCGTGGTTGAAGGAGATGCCAAGAACAACAGGTGAGTCCTGGCCGCCCTCCGGAGAAGGCTAGCAGATGTCACTCGAGTCCCGTGAACAGGCAGGAACATCCTTAAGACCAGGTGTTCGGTCTCTGCTGGGTGTGAGAGAATTACGATACCTCATGCTCGGGGACAGTGATTTTCTCCGGGCTTGGTACATGAAACAGATTGAGAAGGTAAACTCAAGTCCAGCGGTGGTCCTCTAACCTGGGTGTGGTCCGCAGGATGGAGTTGTTGAGGGGACGTCCGAGAGTTTGTTCCCATGATGATTTGGCTCTGCAGTAAAGCCCCTGGTGCACGTAAACGTGCTCTGCCAGATGGTTAACCGTGCAGTGGGAACCTGTCTGCCTTCTGCTTCTGCCTTGATAGTCACTGTCATCTCGTGCCCTCAGAGCAGCGGTTGTGCCGTCAGTGCTGATGGAGGAGTACCTGGTATCCCTGTGAGAAACCTTCCCGGTCTTCCCTTGCAGGTTGCTGTGTCCTGCCAGTCCCCATCACCAAGGGCGCAGCTTCTGCTGTCCTTACGCCTGGATGTGTGACCTTCCTGATGTTGCTGGGCCCTTTAGAAAGCAAACAATGGGCTTTTACTGCCTGAGACTCCCTGCCAATGCAGAGGTGAAGAGAAGAATGTCAGTGTTAGCCCTCGCCGGGTCCTGTGTCAGCAGTCGGAAGGTTAGAACAACTGGTTTGCTGCCATTTTGTGCTGGGAGGGCTGGGAAGGGACCCTCCTCCAAAGAGGACTGGAAGGTTGCATGTGCTGGCACTCTTTTTTTTTTGTCTTTTACCCTTGTGATGCCAGGTGGCCTGACATGCCTGTGTCTGTGTTAACACCAGCTTAAAGAATGGAGCAGACGAGTGGAATTTAAGCACTGCAGGTGAGTCACCAGATTTTTGCCACTTTACTAAGAACCGCTACAGAGGGTTTCAGTAAAAACGTGATAACAGAGAAAATAGTGCTTAGGAGGCATGTGAGTGGATTGGACACCGGGGTCCTTCTCTGAATCAGTGGCTCGGTGCCAGAGGTGGGTTCAAACGCCAGCTTTAAACAGTATCCCGACAGCAAGCACAGCTTTGGATCTGCACATGGGAGCTGGAGAAGCTGGCTCACTTCACCCCAGTGAAAAGATGATTCTTCAGTTTTGGCAAGGCCTAAAGCAAAAATCTTGTGGCAAATTGCTTTTTTTGCCTCGGCCATTATACAGATAAATAAAAATAATTTCTCAGCAAATGTAGAAGCATAATCCAAGAGCACAGTGACGTTTCATTTCTTAGCTGATTTTAAAAAGCTAATGTAGAAGTTTCTAAATGTCATTTTTAATAATGTGAAGTTTGAATGGCTTACTTTAGTCTTTTATTCTGTCCGAGGAAAAGCTCAGTTGGGTTAAAACCTAAATGGCAACGTTCAGGAATAGTAAGTGGTATTTAGCATCCTCTGTAATAGGTTCTGTGCTGCCCATTGAATGTCGTTAACAGATTCCTATGTGCTGTGAAATTTCACTTTTTGTTTGATTTTTAAGGTTTCCCTCCTTATACTTCTAAAACTTGTGCATGGCTTTAGGAAATGGTCGGCCTTTTTCAGTCCATTTCAATTCTTGTTACACTACAGGCTTGTTATAGTCTCCGCTGCTCTGCACTGTGGTTTTGGAGGTTTCCTCCTGAACCCTGCCGCTGGGCTTCAGCTCGCACAGCTGATTTCCTAAAGGCAAGCCTTGCAGAATCTGAGCTTGGTTTTCAGTGGGGCGGTGTCAATATTTTATTCTGACATTATTCAAACCAATACTAAACCTATCATTTTTTGTAGTAAGGCATTTTGCTAATATTCTGAATCTATAGATTCAATTCTGTGTGCACCATCCACATTACTTTTACTCGGCCTCATGTCTGACGTGCCTTGAGCAGGTTTTCCGTCGCAAAAGCCCCCTCAGTGCCCCGCCGTACCCACTCTCCCCGGGCCCCGGGTGGGCGCTGCCTGCTGGCACTCATACCTTCCCAGGGGAAATAGTATTTTCTGCCACTGGAGAGTGAGTCTGGTTATTTCTGTTCAAAAACATGACTTCTTACCAAATTTTTGTATCCTATCTTTTCTGACTTACTAAATTTATTAAAAGGGACTAGCTGTGTAGGTGGTCTAACGTAATAGCTTCTGTTGCTTTGTGAGCTGTAGGCTGACTCAGAAGAGCTGTCGGTGAGGGCAGGCGACAGTGCTGCCATGCCCGTTTGGGAACCCAGCGATAGTTTAGAAAGTGGTGGTTTGCCGGGGGCCGGGCGGCACCGTCGAGAAGGCGAGCAGGGAGCCGCAGTCTGCAGCTGACTGGTGTGCTTAATTACCTTGGTTTGCACTAATCCCTTGGTAGCACAGCTGTACGGCCGGGGCCGGTGCCCCTGCAGTGGGTGCCACTGCGCCTGGCGTCCTGCGAGCCGCACCACGTAGACGGAGGTGACCCAGCTGTGCTCCGGAGCAGCAGCGGTGCGTGTCGTGCTGCCCCACGGGCCGGGTCCCTTGCAGGCTGGGTTAGCTAAGGGGAAGGACATTTTGCTGAGCTAATGTTGGCGTTGTGGCACTTAATGATGCGCTATTTAAATAACCTTTTGTTCTGTGCTAATAAAGCCATGCGAGTGGCTTGCAGAATAAAAAAGCCACATGGTTTTGATTCCATCAGGGATCCTAAGGCGTAGCTGAGATTCTTACCGGTTGCTTTATGGTGGCTTATCGTTAGCGTACTGCCCATTTCACGCCGAAAAGGGCTAGCAGGGCTAGCAGAGCTGTCGTACCAGCCGTCCTGGCGACGTCTCCAGCGGAATGGCTTTTGCTCGCGCTGGGCAGCAGGGAAGGCTGCTCCCGCAGGGCTGTGCCATGCTGGCTGGTGACAAGAGTGGGGCCGCATCCACTCTGTTTTCCGCTTTTGCCGGGTGTGCGGGGGTGTTGCTGGGCAGTGGGGCTGCCTTCCCGGCCCAGACTCGCCTCGGGACCCTTGCTCTGCGGGTCCTGTCACACTTGCTGCGGCCCCATATAAACACAAATCCCTGCTGAGCACTTGTGCCAGTGCTGGTGATAGCAGGGATAGAGGGGACTAGCCTGGGATGAGGGTGGCAAAACATCGCAGCACCTGCTTCTGTCGAAATAATATCTGTGATGTTTTCCTAAAGCTTCTCCTTTTGTCTCTCTTCCAGTTTCATGCTTTTCTGTGCTCCGTTCTCCATTTGGACACTTCCCGGGTGTCCTCCCCCATCCGCCGTGCTGTCGGACCGGGCAGGGAAAGCCAAGCTCTTCTGAGGGGCTCCCAGCCTGAGCTCTGGTTTGTGCACGAGGGACCAGCCTGGGTGCAGGCAATGGGGGTCGTCCGAACTGATGGGCACCACGGAGAATTAGACACGGGCGCCTGGCTCTCCGGCAGCGCTCCAGCAAGCCTAATTAAAAGGGAAGCTTGCTTTAGTCCAATCAAAAGTCTGTCTTGTATGGAAAATATTTTCTTTCCCCTAAACTCAATTTATTTTTTTTTTTCAAGTGCATATTATAAAACACAAGGTTGGGCAAGTTGTTTTTAAAACTAATTTCTCAGGAAAAACACATAAATTGTAAGCTGTTTTTCATTAGACACCAAAACCTGAAGCATTTGGCTTTGATAACCAAAGCCTAATGTGGCTTGAAACAGAATATAGTTGAAATAGAAAATCTTCAGCACAGCTGAACTGAATATGGAGCAAACCCCCACCGATGGGCTTGGGGGGAGGGAAAGAGGGGGTTGATTTTCTTCACTGAAAACCCTTAGTGTCGGTGGTGTTACACTACAGGTGTGTGAGGACGAAGCGCTGGCCCCGAGGGGCGCAGGGGGTCCAGTTTTGGAGGAGACGTGGGGCCCTGCCATGCCAGGGGCTGGGGCTGCTGCTCGGGGCTCAGCCCCGCATCACCGATGCCCCCGTGCCAGGCTGCGGGCAGTGGGTTTGCCATTGCCCAGCCTTGAGTGCCGAAATGATTTGGGGCCAAATCCCCTGAAATGCAGGATATCTCCCACATGCTGGTGCTGCCCGTTTGGTGGGGAGGAGAGCAAACCGTTTTAAGGAACCGTACGCAGTCTGGCCCCGGCGAGGCAGGTTTGCTGATGAACACAAAGGCACTGGTGCACCCTGGGCGGAGCGGTGCGGGGGGCTCTGGTCTGCGGTGCGGGAGGTGCAGCAGGCACAGCCACCAGCTGCAGCAGCCTTGCCTGGCGCACTGGGGGGACGTGGTGCGTGCGGCCCCCACTGCAGGTGACGGCTGGAATGGGGCCGAGCTGTTGCTGGCAAACCCGGGATGAGGACAGTAACGCCAAGCCACGGGTTAATGGCTGCAGAAAGGTGAAGGCGGTTCTGGTGCCGGTGAGAAGCGGGGGCTCATGGGGAGGAGAGTGGAGGGGCCGGGCAGGGGGACGCCAGCCCCATGGGGGGCTCGGCGTGGCGGGGGTCCCAGCCCTGCAACCCCATGCAAGCACATGGGACCTGGGTCCGGAGCACGTGTTTACTCCAGGATTGAAATTTGGTCTTGTTCTGCGTCTTACTACTGGTGTGGGGGTGGGGATCCTTTCTGTTTATGACTTTCCTCCACCCCATCATTTTGCTCCACAACGTCGTTTGCAGAAGCCTGTAATGATTCTGCATGGTTTTAATTTGCTTATGGGTGTGAGCTAATTAGTGGTTTGAAATCAGGCTTTCCTGGTTGGTGCGTTGTTGCTGCGTGCTCCTGCTCGGCCGGACCCTCTCCTGCTCGGTGCTGTGGCTTTGCCGCAGAAAGCCCCGGACACGATCCTACGCTACTGCAAGCGATCAGTGATGCAGTTAGTACAAGGGCATCATAGGCACAAATATCTGTGTCAATGAGTTTTAAATAAGAATCCTCATGTTACTGTAGCCTCTCCAAACCAAATTTATTTATAATTTCCACAACTGAAGCTCTGTTGCTAAAGAAAAATTGAATTTTCCCAGCGGCGTGGAGGCTTGGCTGATGAGTCACTGTGCTTCATTAGCTAATCTTAGATCTGCTGTGAATTGCTCGGTGACTGCTAATACAAAGTGGGCTGAGAAAATGCTTGTTTTGAGTGGATAATTTTAGAATTTGGGTCTCTTCCCTGGCAGGGGAGGGTGCGAGCGTGCGGGGGTTCAGAGCCACTTGTGTAGGTGCATGCCGCTCTCCCGAGCTTATCTTAAAACATAAAGACAAACTGAAGAGCCTGTGCTACTTCTCAAGTTAAATCCATGTGTGAATTTCAGTTGTGTGAAGATGCTTTTAAATTCAGGAATAAGTCAGTGTAAGTACGTACGCATTGAATTAGATGGATTATGTAGTTGGGGTAGTGGCCCTAGCGAGAGGGAGCTGGGGAGAATGGGGCTGTATTAGCAACGTTAAGCATTAAAGTCTGTAATGGGGGACCACAAAAGTGGGTTTTTGGGGAATTCAGTGGTTTTCAGCTTTTACTCCACAGCTGACGTTGTTTTCTTCTGAAGTCACTCAAAAGGTGACTGAGAAAGCGAGATCGTACGTGTTCTCTGTGAAATGTCTGTTTCCGCTGGAAAAGGCAAAGGGATCGTGAACCCAAAAAACCTGAAAGGTCCCTGGCCAGGAACGCGTCCCTGCAGGGTCCCTGGCACAGCATGGCAGCACCACCGGGTTTCCATCGCCAAAGCTCTGGCTGCCGCAGGGTGATGCCCGTGGGCAGCTGCCGAACCGCGGGACCTCGTGCTCTGCCGTCCGTGGAGCGCTCCGTGAAGGGCCCCGCCAGGCGCCCTGCCACCGTGCGCGCTGCCGCGGGGCGCCGCGTTACCGGGGCCATGCTGCCAAAAGTCATCCCGTGCTGGATTGAAGAGCTTTTGGCTCTGCATCCATCTGGTTCTGAAGGAGAACGCAAAAATGTTCTTAAGAACTGCTCTTAAGTGGCCTGGCTACCGAGGAGGTTGCTAATTGACATAGCTAACTTAAGGTGCAAGGAGCAGTGAGGTGTTTGGTGCGAAGATTGCTGCTTTGAGCCATGGGAGTGTTTGTTCTGTCTCCTGAAAGTTGACTTTTCAGCATAATAACTTGTGATTTGGAGTTCCATGCCACTAAACCGATTTGAGAATCATTTTATTGGCTTTGTTTTCTCTGATATCAACATTTAAATAAGTACTGCACTTCCATTATTAACCTTTTTCTGCATTAAAATTGGACAATTATTCCTTTAGTTCTTTCTTGTCTCTTGGCTCGTTTCTAACCTTAGTTGCTCAACAGGTTCATGTGAGGGACTTTGTAGAAGACGTTGCCATACAAATCATGTCGGCAGGTCCTCCTTTATCCGTGGTTTGGCTGGTGTATCGGGGGGAGCCTCCTGGGTTTCCCCCCAAGCCCCCTCCCCTGGAGCCCTGCCGGTTCCCTGCGCGTGTGTCCAGAGCAGCAGCAGCCGTGCCGTGGAGGGTGACGGCCCCGTCCCGCACCCGTGGGTGTCTCGGGGGGGATGAGGGCCACTGGCGGCCGGTGCTGTGCCACAGCACGGGGTCTCCTCCCCGTGGGAGCTTTTTGGGCACCAGGAGGCATTTCCTGGGGGAGCAGCGGTGTTGCTGTTAGTATAATGCTTTTTATCTTCCTTTTATTATGGCTGGTGTGTGCACCAAAAATTGTATCAGCAGTTTCCCAAGCGGCAGTTTCCACTGTGGCTTGAACTAATGAAGTTTATTGTAATATACCAGTAATTTTTTCTTCCTGGTGCTAGACATTGTCAGCCGCTAATAAATGCTGCCTGGTGGTTTGTCCCTGACATATGAAACACTTCTTGGAATGATAATTGCAGCAATTTCAAGAAATAGCAATAGGGGTCTGGACAGGAATCGCCTTTGGAAACATTTGTTTCACCTTTCTATCTATGACCTCTTTCTGAAAAAATCTTTTAAATTAAAAAAAAAGATTGTTCAATATAATACAGTCCCTGGAGTGACTTACAAATGGCTGTAAAAGCTACACTAACGCAACTTCACCCTTAAAATTGATACCCAGTGGAAAGAAAACTCCACGGCCTCCGTCTACAAACCTCTTCTCACAGTGTCTTGAATTTGTAACGCCAGCTTTTCTGTTTCATCTTCTCTGATGCTGCCTTTCCCTCCGGTTCAGTTTGTCCCCCCTGTAATGTACCCCGGGCACCGGCCGCAGGGGCGTGCGAGGGGTTTGCAGGTCAGGCACGTGCCGAGCAAGGTCGAAGTACGCGACGAGTGCCATGTGCCAGCAGCTCTTCTGCACCTTAGACCGGGGCGATGCTGTGGATGACAAGGACGGGTGTTGGGGTGGCCCCAGAGGTCCAGGCTAACCTGAAAGCCCTTCTGCAGCAAACATCTGGTCTCGGATGATCCTGGCAGGACAAAGCGGGGCGTTTACTCAGTGCCGGTTGGTGTGTCAGCAGCCTGCGGGCAGACCCTGCGGCAGCGCCGCGTGGACAGGGACCGGCACAGGTATTGCCCCTCTACTGACCACCTCCTGTTTGGTGGTGCAGAGCTCAGAGCGGTGGCCAGGATGGCATGGGATGTGTCCATCTCCACATCTGGCTGTGCTCCAGCAGCGGTCCCTGCTGGGCATGGGCCCCGCAGCCGCGGGGTGGCCGGGGGGTGATGGGGAGCGTGCTGACCGCTCCTGCAGTCCCCCGAGGCGGTGAGATGGGGTTTGGTGGGAGCACGTCTAGAGCTGGCGGGTGATGGCACAGCCACGGGCAGGTTGTGCCCCCCGGCCTTTGGGGGCTGGATGGGACTGGGGAAGGGGGGGTGTCTGCACACGGGACGGGATGGAGAACAGGTTATCTATCGGGTATAGCACTGCGTGGTGAAGCTGCTTGTCCTGACAGCCTGGGGAGCTGGAAGGGGGGTGCCGTCCCCCGCAGACAATGCGAGGGAGCGGTACGCCAAGGTAACGTCAGGCCACCCGAGCCACGGGTGGAACGGGGTCTCTCGCTGGCGGAGAACCACGCAGCTGGGAAAAGTCTGGGTTTGGTGCCTGGCTGCACAAGCTCTGTTACATTCAGAGACTTGAGAAATGCGGCTTCCCACGAGAGAAGGCTGTTCGTCAGGTGGGAAAGGCCTGACTCAGGCCCTCCTCTGCTCTGTCTGCAAACCTCGGCTGGCTCTGCATCAGACTGCTGTGCCAGGCAGAATCAGCACAGGATTTTCCAAAGGAGCTAAATTTGGCTGTGTAGCACAGTAGAGAGGAGCGGAGAAACACGGGACCCCCACACACACCCCCAGTCCCTGCGAGGGGACAGCCATGCTGCCATGTGGAAGGTCCGTGCCTGCTCGGGCCATGGGCTGCAGAGCTGCTGCCGGCACCGGTGGCACGGCGTCTGCCCTGCGTGATGCTGAACACGTAAAGCGGAGAAAACCAGTGGCTCGCTGACACGTGAATTGGTATCTCCTCCTTTGTACAGACTGCAGAAGGCTTTGGAGGAAACCTAATGCTTGCTTGGCTTAACTAAACCTGTTTGATAATGTTGTTATCTGTGCTGTTTGCTGTGCCTGGTCCCAACCCCACCTTCTTGGGAGGGTCTGTGATAGGGTCTGCTGCTGCTCTCACCGGGGGCAGCTTTGTGCCTAAATTTAATTCATCCTTATGTCAAGGTTAAACAGTTCTTCCCATCACGGATGTTAATTATCAGCTGTAATTAATGGGTTTTTTTCCCCCTCCCATTACAGATACTGGGGATTAGTTACGATCAGCCAGTTAGGATCAGTTGCTTGCACAACGGTGATGGATGCTCTTTTTGGGTAGCATCACTAGTGTTTCCTTTATTATGAACCCCTGATGTCTCTCTGGGAAGCGTGGAAAAGCATTGTGTTTAGAAAAGCATTTTTTGTGCAGGGCTTTGGGTTTTTCCCTTTGCTACAAGTCAGCAAACAAAATTGTTGTTTACCAGTGCTGCCCGACACATCATGTGTCGCTGCAGAGTGGGACCTGTAATTCTCTACATGAGGGGACGAGTGGCTGTGGACAGAAGTCAGGACTTCCATCCTTTGGGAATTTATGGGTACAATAATAATTCATTTTAGAAGTACTACGCATCTGCTGCAGAAGAAAAATCCAGACATGTTTCACCCTGAAATAGGTCACCCAGACTTCTGTTCCTGAGGGTCTCGATTAAAGTTGGACCTGGAAGGTGCTCCCGGGCAGGGCTTGCCAGGGCAGTCAACATGACCATATCCCCCTTCTCTAGCTCAGATAAACCTTACCAACCCTGCCACCCACTATTCTGGGTTACGGGAAAAAAACGTAATGGCTGATGGACAGAGGGGAGCCCAGCGAGGAAGGGATGCAGCTTCGTAGGGACAAAATACGGGCTGAAAAGTTAAGCAGCCGACGGTACCAGCCAGGGGAAGGGCTGTTGACCTGCGGTAAACAAAGGTGCAGAATGGTCTAGAGAAACTGAAAATAAAGAGAAGTGAGGTCATGCAGTGGGAACAAAATAAGAAACGCATTCCTGGCCAATTGTGTTGTTTTCCTGTCTAGAAAATATGTTCCTAACGCTCACATCCGTTATTGGGGCTGGAAGGAGCGTTGTCTCCAGTGCCAGCGAAGGTCCCAGCCGTGCCCTGCATGCCCGTGCCGGCCTGGCACCTGGGCACAACGCCTCGGCACGGCACTGGCAGGGAGCGCAGCTCCGAGCCTCTGCTCCTGTTACCAGAGAGTCCAAAGCAGCTTCGGTGGGGCTGTGTTGCACTCACACCTATGGCAAAGCGCTGCCAAACTTTGTAAGGGATCTCTTAATAAATTACTTGTCCCTATGAGATTTGAAAGCAATTCTGCAGCCTTGCAAAAATTATGTTAATGTCTGCTGTAGCAACTTACCACCCATCTCACTCAATTGACTTAAAATACAGCACTGAGTAATCAAATCACTAATGCACTGCTGCAGAAATGCTTAAAGAAGAAGAAAGTGCCACTTATGTCAATAAACATTTTTTTGCAGCAGAACTTAAAAGCCAGACAAACATAGGGAGCCTGTTATTCCAGTAATTTAGATCGTCTGCTTAAAGGAGGTAAATTAATTGTCTGTCTACTAGAAATTTGGGATTTCAGGCATTTTGTTTTGGCTTTTTAATTGCATTTATTAGGTCTTGCTAACTTAATTGCAAGCACCAGCAATAACTTTATTGCTGTTATTTGCAGTTATGTTAGGCAGAGCATTCCAGACAGGGCTGGCTCGAATGCTCCAGCCGGGTCCAGCTGCGGAGGCGGCGCAGCCCCGTGCCGCAGGCAGGCGCTCCCCGAGGAAGCCCCTGCACCATCGTGCTGCAGAGGAGTTCGACATTTTCGGCCTGACATCTGTAAGATAAAGGTAAAGCTGGCCTCATGGTGACGCCCCTCAGGGCTTTTCGATGTGCCCTTTCTCACTAGCCTTCCCAGGCGGCACACCGGGAATCGGTCTCGCGGTGCCCGGGCGAAGCTGCCCTTTTGTGGCTTCGCTCATTTGCTGCCGAAGCATCAGCAGCAAAAGTCTGATGGTGGTGAGGTTTGGGAGGCAGTGGAGGAGCAGATCAGACCTGTGCCCCTGGGCACCTCTGCGGGGAAGAGAGCAGCAAGAGCCGACCCCGCCATGGCAGGCGGCCGCGCGTCGGCAGGAGCCGGGCTGGCTTTGCGGGACCGGTGGGTTTGCAGCAGTTGCCGCTTTGCCCGGTGCATCCCTGCAGGCGCTGAGCATCCCGAGAGGAGATCCTGGCAGGCAAAGGGGAGGAAAAGGGGGGACAGAGGGGCTGGGGGGCGAGGGAAAGAGTCTGTGTTTCTCCTGGGAGGAGACTGAAAAGTCGTGTGTCCTCGAAGCTGCTACAGAAAAGCGTTCTCTGCTCCCGTTCTCATCTTGGGCTTTCCGAGAGCAGAGCCTGGCTCGTGCGCTGTGGGAGGCGCGCTGCGAGGAGGGAGGCCGGTTGCGGCAGCGATCCGGCAGCAGACGGCACTGTGCAGTGGCCTTGGGGGGAGGCTGGCAGGATGCTGGGTTTATGCTTTTCATGGCGATGTTAGCTCCAAACCCCGTGGGACCGAAATTCAGTGTGTGGCCAGGGGAGAAACTCTGTTTTGTCTTTTCACTGAGCTTACAGATTTCTCTGTGCCTGACACCATGCGGCTGCAGCAGCCCATGGATGGCGGGAGGTGTCTTCGTGCGTTCTTCCGAGCCTGGGAGACAGTGGTGTGATCTGGGGAGCCTTTCGCCTGGCTGTGTTCGACATACAAGCCCAGTGCTACTGTTGGCTTGTTGTTCCTTAGCTGATGATAATTATAAATGTATTTATTGGGCAGCTATTTGTAATATGTTCAAGGCTCCTTATGTAATAGAGACAGCAGGCTTGAAGGCAGAACAGCAAATCGATGCATTATACTGAAGACCTTTTGAGATTAATCAAGTTCTCAGGCCCAACCTTCTCAGAAGAGCCCTTCAGAAGTGGATGGAATTTCACCCTCTGTGGTGGGTGAGCCAGGCTGGCCGTGTGAAGAGCTGCCTTGCTCACAAGGAGCGATGGTGCCTTTGCTTTTCTCGTTTGAATCAACATAAAGCTGTTAGAGATAGAGGCCAAACCCAGAAATTGCGCGGGTTCTGTTCCTCCATACCTTTAACAGCTTTGATCTGCAAGGCAGGCAGCGCTGCAGAGCGAGGCCTGCGGATGGAAGTGCCCCAAGCCCCCCGCGCCCTGCGGCCATGCTCTGGTTTCCTTTGCAGCACTGGCTCCAAGACACTCGCCCCGTCACCAGCCCAGCTCAGGCGGTGCGGGCAGAGCTCCTCCGCAGCCTGCCCGCCTACGTTGGTGCCGGGTTGGCACTCCTGTGCCGCAGGGGCGTTCGGTGGCGGTGCCTCGCCAACGCGCTCCGAGGCCTCCTCTGCTCTGTCCACAATAGAGGGGAGGCCTCCCAGCTGGGGGAGTCGTCCCATGCCTGTGTTTACAGCAAAGCCCTAAAACGTGCAAAGGGTCTGAGTGCCCCAGCGGGACCCCTCCGGCAGGCCATGGCTGCCGTGCCCGGCGTCAAACCCCTCGCTGCAGGAGCTGCAGCTTTCTGCTGAAGGGCAAACCGAGCCCAGGCGATGCGGGAGGAGACCCTGCGAGTGCCTGGGGGATGGACTGGCCGGGACCCAGAGCACCGAACCCCCCAGCTGCTGCAGACCCAGGATTTTGATGGGACACCTCTTTGGCTGCTGTTGTGGGAGAGCCCCTGTCTTTGGCCAGTATTGGTCCCAGCGGGATACCCGACAAATTAAGCTCCTCGTCTCCTCTGCCGAGTTAATCTAACAACCTCACCCCTCAGACAGCCTGATTGCTAGCTGTGATTCAGTTAGCCAAGATCACAGAAAAGGAAAAAGAAATTGTCTGTTGCTTCCTACAAAGCAATGACCTCATTTGTTCACGGTAGGAATAAATCAGTCCTTGATCAACTCCTAATTACACCAGCCAGCGTAACCTTGCGTGTATTTACAGCCGATATTCCGGAAGTGGGAGGGATGCAATCCCGCACTACGCTGATCACATTAACAAAGCCCCTGTGCCCTCTCCTCTTCTTGTAGTTTGGGTCGGTCCCTGCCCGGGTGCCGTAGGTTATTTCCGTGAGGATTTCTGTGTGGTCCTCACGAACGGAAGCCGAGTGGTGTGCAGAGCCCGGGCTTTACAGGTGCCCTAAATACTAGCGATGGGAGAGGCTTGGGTGGCACTTTCATTCCTGTCTGCCTATCTGGGTGTGATTCAAGGTGCTTTTATTTTTTAAGTCCTCAGCAGGAGTAAGACTGTGAAATGCCACTTGTGCCTCTGAGGGTGGCTGGCGTGGGGATGGCCACAGGGCCGGGACCCAAGCGAGGGCTCTGGTGGCTGCTGCACGTGTTGACTAATTGCCCGCAGAAGCAACAGCACAAGGACTCCGCTGCATGCGAACTCCTCGTCTCCACGGGCACGCTGATGAGTGTTCATGGACAGAGAGGAGCCAAAGGAGTGATGTAGGGACTGGGGCAGGGAGGGACGTGGAGGTGCCGCAGGTGGGAGCTGGCTGCGGGAGGTGGTGCCCAGTGCCGGCTGGCGAGGTGGGGACAAACTGCTTCAAAATGAAATCATCTGTGCAGTGAAAGGATGATGGAGAAAAAGTTAAAAGGAGAAAAATGCAGGGGCTGAGAGAAACTGGAGCTAGAAAATGTCAATCACTGCTCAAACCGGCCAGTAACTGGGGAGCTGCGCACAGGTTATGGCAGCAGCTCTCCCGGCTGAACGCTGCCTTGCCCAGGTCAAATGGCACAGAGGAGACCAGAAGTGTCCCGAACGTGGGAAATCACTGCCGTCGGCACCAGCAACCCTGCTCAGTGCCTTCGTAGCAAGTGCTACATCTGTGCAGTTTACTTGAACTATAATGGAAATTTCCTAACTGCACTGAAGCGTGCTGCTTCCCTCCCGAAGCCTGGCCCATCTCCTCCTGGTCCCTTCCTCCCCGCACAAACCGCCCCGACTGCCAAAATGTGGCAAAATGGCATGCGGCCGTGGGCCCCGAGGAGCTCACCCGCGGGTCCTGCGTGGCCGGAGCTCCCAAACTGCAGCTGTTGGCGCCATGCGGAAACGGCATTCACCCAGTTAGAAAAAAAAAAACCCAACGTCACCAGGAAATTATTTATAATGATTTCCCTGGAATTGAGTTTAAAGATTTGCTGATCCTGCTGCCACATGGTGAGTTGAGGAGGTGCCAGGGCTGACTCAGAGAAGGACACGGGAAGCGGCAGGGGATGGGGCTGCGTTAGGTCCGTACTTGCCTTCCTCCACGTGGGAGAGACGCTGCCAGGCATTTGCCGCTTTGGCTTTTTAAACTTAGCCGTGCTGCTAGCAGTGGGAGTGAGTGCTGAATGGAGTTTATCTATTCTGAAATCATGAATTTCGTGAGTTATGTTTTATATAATGCTGTGCTAACGGGACACACGCTCCTGCGCAGCCACATGGCCACTCTGTCCTGCAGGCACCGACCCGGGAACTGCTCTGCGGCCAAGGCCCCCTGGCGCGGTGGGGCTGACATTCGTCTTGGCTCCCAAGCAGACAGCTGACATTGGGGTACGGTTGCACGATCTTTCTCAGACCCACATCACCAAACCCTGCTCTCAGTTTGCACTGTTTTAAAGGAGCACAAAATTAATTTCCTTCAAGTAACTTAAAAATAAAAGCAAATAACCCTTGTCTCTTAAAACCTAACCCTAGCCTAAACAACTACAGGAATCTCCTTAATTAAAACATTTTTTAAAGAGTTTTGCACTGAAGAAAATGTTCTAACTTTGACCACTGTGGAAAAACAAAGTGATTTTTTTTTTTTTTAAGAGCAGTAAAGGGCCATTAAGAAGAGTCAGGATCACCAGCCTCAAACATTCACAAGGCACCGATGAGCCTCCCCAGAATAGAAAAACAAAAAAGTGGTTTTGTTTCTTTGTCATGTGGGCTTGGAGCCTTGACTGGGTTTAGATGTTGAGATTTTATTTCATACGTATGAGGGCTATAAAGCTTTCCTGAGGCAGAGTTACCTGGGAGCCAGGACATTCCCATAGTCCTGGGAGATTTAAGAGGAAAACGTTTGAGTGCGGGGGACTGGAGCCCCAGCAGCGGGACTAGCGATGGGCGGGCACGCCCCAGTTATTCCATGCTTCAGCAGCTGAAGGATCTGCCTCGCAGGGAGAGCGTGCCCGTCCCGGCACCCAGGGCCCCCTCCTGCCCCAGCTGCCCCTGCGCAGGGCTGCGCTCCCGGGGCTGAGAGGGGCTTTGCTGGAAGCCGGTGACCGGGGCTGCCCCACGGTGAGCTGCTGACCTCCCCGGGGCTGCCCCTCGCTGCGGGCAGGGGCAAAGCACCCCGGCAGGCGGCTGCCCGGGCTCCGGCGGGTGGGCAGGGGCTGGTGTCTCCGCAGGGGGTGCCCACGCCTGTGTCGGCCTCCCCGGGAGCTGCTGCGGGGTCGGCAGCTCCAGCTCCACGGCCTGCTCTCGGGCTGAACGCTGGGCAGAGCAGGCTCGGGTAAAGCCGCTTCCTATGGGGATGCACCTGCAGACATTTTAGGATTCAGTGTTGCACGGAGAACTACCAGCCTCGTTACCTTGGGCAGCTAAAATGGATTGAAGAGTTGATGCCCCAGCTGAGGCGGCCATGGCTGCCCGCCTCGGCTCCGCTCCCGGCGGCAGGCGCTGGCGGCTCGGTCCCACCTCTTAATGAAACGTCCTCTCGCAGCGGCGAGGCTCGAGGGTGCTGCCAGCCTGGCCAATCTGCCGGGGAGCTGCTGAGAGGTGAAACGTTCTCCGGAGCTGCTGAGAGGTGAAACGTTCTCCGGAGCTGCAACCCCGCTGTTTCAGCATGGCCAGCCTCGGCTGTGCCTCTGAAAGACGAGCGAGCCTAAAAACCACGAGCTTGTGGGATTCGTTGACTAAATAATGTGCTTTTATGTGCCCTTTGAGTTTCTCTTTGGTGCGCTTGAGTCTCTTTTCCTTCTCCTCCGATACGAAGACTAGAAGTTAACTTCTCTCTGAGGCAGAAATTTTCGCTAGACGGTTTTGCTCTGGGTGCTGGGACTGAGGGGAAAAATACGGTAAGATGTTGAAATTATGAGCATTAGCAACAGCAACGCTGTTCTCCTCATGACTGTGTTTTGGGAGGGGTGAGCAGAGAGGGAGCTCCCCCATAGTGTGCACAATGCAGAAATAAGCGACTCCGCAGAAATCCCTGTCTGCATTTTGCTGTTAAAGCTTCTCTGTCTGCAGAGAGGGTGCTCGTCCGGGCGCTGAGGTGGGTTCTTGTTGCACCTCTGATTTTTTGGTGATATCTAAACAACTGCACCAACGAACCCCTCTTACCAGAGGGCTGTAGACCGGACACGACAAAACACGGAGTGCTGGTGCTGGGGGTCAGGTAACTGCGGTCAGTGACCGAGCGAGCAGTCAGCCCGCTGGCAACCTGCAGCCGGTGGAAAATTGACACTTCCTCCAAAGAGGGTATTAGATGGAGAACTAAATTTAGATGCTGTTGCTTGGTGAGCACAGTAAACGGACGGCTGTAAGCTGCTGCTCCACGTGCGCCCCCGGTCCCGGTTCCTCCCCGGGGCAGCTCTTGCGCTGCCAGCAGCGCGCAGGCTCTCCTGCGGGGCCGGGGACGGCAGCCAGCGGCGGGGAAACCCTGCTGGAAGCGATCCGTGGGTAATGAGAGCAAGAGCACATATGGAGTTTTCATAAATCACAGGTTTTTAAGTCATGGTTCCTGAAAAGAACAGTCGTCTTCAATAAATCACTAGAAGAAATGAGCTGGAAGCCTTCGTCTTCCCGGTGCAGGGCAGCTGCCAAGCTGTCCCAAGTGTCAGGCTCGCACATGGTTATCGGCAGTGATTCATGGGCACCTCTGTGGGCAGCAGCTTCTGACAGGGAAGGGATGGCGACTTTGGGTCTTAGGATGGTTTTCCAGTAGCCTGGAAAATACGCATGGACAATATAGACACACCTGTAGTTTCAGGGGGTGACAAATGAGGCTGTGGCAGCTGGCTGTCCACCAGGCCAACCAGAAGCTTTACCTTAGTCCCGAAACTTTCAGAGGTCCCAGTCAGAAAACTTTGTCACCTCAAGCAAAATGTTCCCTGCCCTTCTTCTTGTGCTTCTATCTTCTTGCCCCATTTGTTTTTCTCCCCCTTCCCCATCCCCTCCCTCCCCCAGCACACAAGTGTACGCGTGCATGCACGCACGCTGCCTCGCCTGCGTGGGCAACGTGGTGGCTGGTGCGTCCCAACACCCTGTCCCCGGCAGAATAACACCGGTGGAAGCTGATCCTGTAAGCCTGCCTGTGCGTGCCGTCGCTCTCGGGCACTCTCTCGTGCAGAGCAGGCTGGTCTCTGCGCAGCCCGGACCGGGGCGCCTGGGAGATGAGCCAAAGCGCAGGCTGACGCGCCCTGGGACGGCTGATCTCAGACGGACTGGGTTTGGGGTTTGTAAATCAAACAGTAAGTCAGCTGAAGCATACACGAGATCCATTTTTGTGACCAGGTCGTCTTTTATATTTTGCTTTCTGGACATGAGGGCCACGCTGCAGCCAGCAGTGCTGGGGGTGCAGCGGTGTGGCTCTCCTGTAGAAATTTGTGTATTGCATCTCTAGCTGGAATGCCCCAAAATACTGACGTAGCTGCACTGTCCGTGTGGAGTCAGCGACTACAGGTGGTGTAGGTTAATGCAAACGTGTCACATTTAAACAGAAAAGAAAATGTCCTCTTCCAGCTCCTGCCCACCTCAGGATTGCCCTGATGGTAATTAGGTGGGGCATGCCGACGAGCTAGGCAGATTAGAGGCACATAAACTGCTGGCAGGACGACCTTCATGATGTGCCTTGATAGGAAATCCTCTGGCTTTGGTGTAATCTGGCTTTGGTATAATCTGGCTTTGCGAGCTCCCGAGGGCTCCTCTGAGACCCACCGGAGGAGCTCTGCAAACAAGCGATGGGGATGGCCTGGGAATTTGTACCTGGGACGGTCCCAGGTGTTGCTCCGCAGTTTACTGGGGTTTGGTCTTTGCTTCACTTTAAAGATTTGTATTGGTTTTATCAGTGGGAATTTCCAATCAGTGGAAAACAATAAATAGGCAGGCTCCGCAGGAAGCAGCCTCAATGATTCAGAGCAGCAGCTTTCCCCCAGAGCCGGCAGCAGCAGTAAATCCGCTGCCTGCACCTGGCAGCGCTCGGAGGGAGCAGGCACGCAGAGCGCTTCTCGGCCACGTGTGTTTGCCATGGGCAGCCGGTGGGGCGAGATCGCCGTCGCTCGTGGCTCTGCCTGTGCGTGCCAACAAGTCCTCTGCACGCCTGCCCCATGCTGGGCTGCGGGTCCCGGGCTGCTGGTGGCACGCGTGTGCTCAGTGTGCCCGCGGCCTGTGCCCTGGGGCGGTGCACACTGCTGCTGCGCTGCAGGTGTTGTGATTTAAGGTTTTTCTCATGGTTTTGAGCTTGCTTTGGCACTGACAGACAATGCGAGGGGGCTGCCCTTGGGGCGGGTGAGCGATGCTGATACCTGGCTGCTCTCAGCTGGAGCAGGCAGAGGTGCAGGGAGCCAGGCAGCAGAGCCAGGCAGGAGCCACAAGGCCAGTTTTTCCCCTGGGAATGCCCACGCCGGCTCTGTGGCTCCATGGGGCAGCTGCCCCCGAGTCCCTTACGCAGCATCTCGGGGCACTCAGCACATCCCAGGACAGTTAGCATCACCCTGCAGCCGTCCCCGGGGCAGGTTAGCATCACCCTGCAGCCACGCGTGCTCTCTGTGCAGCAACCAGGGGCACACGTGCCCGCTAATGAGCTCTGGTAGCGGTGTTTAATGAGCACATAGTCACTGGGCTGAATGTAGCTGAGAAATTAGCTATTCATGGGGTTTACAAACTGGCAGTGTGACAGAAGAGCGATTCTGAGCCGCTTGGCACGGCTCGCGGTACCAGCACTGCCGTGCGCTGGTGCAGGGCCATCCCCCCGAGCAGGAGGGTGGAGAAGGGCCAGGTTTTTTGATACTGGCCTTGGTTTTCAGCCTGAACGCTAGTGAAATGAGCATGTTTTTTTTCTGATCAGCTAGAGCTGCCCGTCCATCACACATCTGCATGACGCTCCCGTAGCCAGCTCTTTGGGAGGCTCTGCTGAGTCACACCAAGGTGCAGCACTGGGATCCGCCTGGGACCTCACCCCTCCCAGAGCAATCAGACCTCACCCTGATAGGGAGCAGAGTTCCTCTCCCTCTGGTTTTAACTCTTCAGGTGTTGCAAAGACGCAGACAGGTCTTGTCACTCTGATCTGAGTGAGGCCGAGTAAATTACAGTCGGGAAGGGGAAGGGGCAGTCAGCTGGTGGAAGGCAAGCGGTGCCTGTGGGAATGGTGGATTGGGGCACTTGCCCCAGTCTGGGTGGGAAGACGCATCCTGGGGTCTGTGGCAGAGACCCCGACCCCCCAGCCGTGGGTCTGGGAGGCAGGTGGCTGCAGGACGCCGTGGGGTGCAGGAGGTGTTGTACGTAGCGGGGAGCCCCAGGGATCCAGCCTGTGCTGTCCGCTTTGGATTACTGCAGGTTTTGTGCAAAGACTGTGAACGTTCGGCTACAGTAGGCCGCAGTCCAGAAACCAGCGTGGTGGGACACCCTGCACCTTGATGTCAGTTCGGCTTGTTGGCCCCAGCCCCAAGCCATTGCAGCGACCACCCGAGCAGGGAGCAAAGGTCTGCAGCAATTTTTAAATCAAGGGAATTTCTCTCAAACTTTCCTCTGCCAACATTTTCTGGGTAATAGGGACCCAGTATTTAGGTAGTAAGTTCCCAGAACCAACGGGAGCCAAATTTACCCGAGACAGGTTCAGGCATGGTCGTTCAGGCAGCCATTGGCAACGCAGCATTAGGAGGCAAGTCGCCCCCGAAGCTCTGACCCCCGCTGCAGCCTGGGTGACCCCTGCCCATGCGCACAGAAAAGTTTCATTTCAAAGCAAGGGCAGCCCATGGGATCCAGTTTGCGGCTGATGCTCTGGCCAAATCCTCTTCTGCTGCGCCAAACGGAGGCACCGGGCTGAGAGGCAGCCTGCTCCGCGTCCGGACCGCCTGCGGGTCAGTGTTTGGTAAATGCTTGGTTTGCGTCGCAGTTGTACGTGTGTGAGGACGTGAGGCAAAGGGACACGTACGGGAGAGCCTGTCTTGCCTGCCCAGCGAAGGCTCTTTAAATAAAACCCCGCTGCTCTTCAATAGGCTATTTAGGCTTACCGGTTACAGCTGACGCTGACACTGCAGCACACTTAGTGCAAAAAAAAGATAAAAGTAAAAGGTTGCACAGCTTTCTAGATGTGCAAAGAACATTTCCTTTTTAGCAAGGCTTGTGTTTGAAAAAGATGTTTACACTTCCAGCAGAACAAAATCTACTGACCACAGAGCTTTAAAGATGCATTTTAAACTCCAGACAGACCAAATAAACTCCTTCTCCAGCTTGCTTTTTATAATCATTTTATTTCATGTTTTATGTTCGTACGAGATGATAACGAAGCGAATGGACACCATCTGTGTCAAACCACTTCTCACACAAGCCTTGGCATGCGTCAACCCAAAGTTTTTTGCTCAGCTAAAGGAGCTGAGATGGTTTATGGCTTGAGGTGAAGAGAGGGAGGGAGATGTTTCCTTACACAAACATTTGACATTTTAATAACGAATTGACCGGTGCAGGTGTTAGCGTCCAACAGAAACCCGTGTCCTCCCTCTGCAGTACAACCAATGTGAAACAAATGGGGCACAAGCTGAGCCTGCTTGCAGCACTCACGCTTAAGCCATCAAAACCAGATCATCATCTCCAAACAGTAGACAGCGTACTGGTGGTTTGTTCGTAAACAAAGTAAACCAGCGCAATTGAGTTAGTACAGTGTTCAGTAGAGATACACATCTAATATAGAAAATGAAATCACGTTTAAAAGTATGATAGTTATTTATGGCTAAAAACCTAGATTGTGTTTGACATGAAATTCATGGATGAATCAACTACATTAAATGCTTCCTTAAAGGCGTAGTCAAGAACATGTTACCTGCCGAGGTCTGTGCTTCCGCTTCGGGCTTGACTGTGGAAATCTGTAAATCTTTGCCGGGATGTTTCCAAGGCAGGGAATTGTACTCTCTTTAGGTCAATAAAGGAGAATTTCATAAAGTTTAGGACTGTGTGTAAGGATTGGTCTCTACTGGAGCTGAATCTGATGGGTGATGCATGCCTGGCAATTAATGCATTGTATGTCTGTGTTAGCCTCCCTATCAGCACCGATAAGCACATTTCTTAGGCTTAAAAAAGGAAATTGGAGGGGGGGGAAGAAATTTCTATGCATCAACATCGCAAAGATTTACTTTGAGAGACTCCAAGCAGTGGCTTATCATCTCCCTCAAAAGGAAAATATTTTTCTGGTTCAAGCAAGCAATGGATCACGAAACTGCAGCTGCCCCCCCAAAGGCAGCGCCCTGTTTCGGTGCTGGCTGGGGGTCTCGGGCCGTCGCAGCAGCTGCTGGCATCGCCTGCCCTCCCCACACCAGGCCATGCTGCGGCTCCCCGGGCAGGGTCCCGGGCCCCTGGGATTTACCCTCTCACAAACGCAGTGGGCTGTTGGAATGGGAAGCCCTCGCCTGCTTTTAATGATTTGCACTGTATTCTTATCTCGGGGCTGTCTCACAGCGTTGTGTGTGCTTTGGGCTGACTCATTGTTGCGTTTAAATAGACAAAGGAATTAAAAGGCATAGAACGAGCAGGAGGTGGAAACCCATCCGGTGAGTGGCAGGGAGAGGAGAGTGCTGCTTGGACTTGAGCAGTTCGCTGACAGGGCAGGGTGGCTTGCCAGGGTGATGAAAATAGGCACATGCTTGTTTTCCTTCTGTATGATGCATATTGAGAAGTCAAGGATTTTTTTATTTTCCGCTGCCTTTTTTCTTTTTTCCTCCTGCTTGTTTTTTTCCATTAGATGTTGAGGTTTCATCTGTCCAGGAACTCAGTGTAGACAAATATAAATAATTACGACAGGGGATGAAAGCCGAGCAATTGAAAGCAGAAGAGATGTATAGTCAGATTGTTTAAAGACTTCACTTTTTGTTAGCACCTATTATACTTCAGTGCCTTAAAACCATTTGGGAGGAGCAAGCGTTTTGTGCAAGGTTTGACAGCCCTAAGAGTGCAGTCCAGAGAGCAAACAACCCGCCTGCATCCAAGGCGTGCTCGATCTCCTCTCAGGACGGGGGAGGTGACAAGCCACCATTCCCAATACTTTTATTTTAAAAACCAGAAGGCAGAAGTAGGTTTCGCCATCTCATTTTTGCCCTTTGGCAATGAATAAACATCTTCCGCGTCTGGGCTGCTTCCTTCCAGCGGGGAGTGCCGGAGCGGTGACGGACGGTGGCAGCAGCAAGGCCAGAGACCGGGGCGCCGGACAGACAGACGCTGCCCCCCCACCGCGGGTCCCCCTGTTTTGTGGCTTTGGCTGGGGGTCCCGCTCCAGCTCAGGCTCCTCTGCCAGCACAGCCCCGGGAGCCTGCACTTCTCTGAGCCCGAGTGGTTGCGTGGTGCTTGACGAGACACAAGCCAAGCCCAGCCCTGCCCTGGCGAGCTCGCTGCCTGCCACAGGCAGGCCCGGCTTGTTTGGGAAGAGGACGGGCCGCCGCGAGCAGAGGGCTGCTGGCGGCGCGTGTCTCCTGGGATCGGTGGGGAAAGAGGTGCACACGCGTTCTCTTGTGTTAGTGCAGGGAACGGCTGCTTTCGGCTGTGTCAGGCAGCTCCATGCCTGCACACGTGCGCGGGCAGGACACGGGGCTGTCCCTCGGCGTGGTTCAGCACCCGAGAACCTGTGCTTCAGGCAGGGCCTGCGTTCTGTGCTGCCCGAGTCTGTACAGAGTCTGGTGTACGGAGTGTCCAAGCCAAAACCAGCTTCATCCTTGCACTGCCCAGTGTCTCTGAAAACGCAGAAAGCTGTCCTGCCAAGGACACTTCCCCTGCTGGCCTCCTCTAACAGAGAGTTCACACGCTCTCCAGCAGATTTGCTTGCTCTCTGTGGTGGGGGGCCTCACCTGCACCCCGATGTGCGGGGCTGGCCCCTCTGCGCTTGCAGCCCGCCTTCATTTTACAGCGAACCCACAGCGAAAGCCCGTTTGTACGTGCGATGGTTTGCTCTCGTGAGACGCCTGCCAAATCCCGTGGCTGCTTTTCTGGTACAGACCAAGGCTCTGGAGGGTTTTCCAGATGCCTAAAAGCAGGGCGGGACTGAGAGGGGAGGACGAAGCTGTGAGGGGCTGGAGGCGGCCAGAGGGGCTGGAGGAGGAGCGGATCCCCAGGTGGTGAGGGAGGGCTGGAGGACGCTCTTTGCCAGCAGGAGGTCCCTGAAGTGCCAACGCCCCTGCGCACACGGCAGCCGCTGCGGCTGGTGTGCTCCCCTCTCCCCCCAAATACCCAGCACAAGCTTGCCTATGATTAGGAAAGAGAAATTAGGACAGGGAAAGCAATTAGTTCTTAGAAATTGTTTTTCCTCCAAAAACCAGCCCCCATTCGTTCCCATATGCAGCAACTGAGTGTGTGTAATATGCAAAAACAGGGGTTGGGGTGGGTTTTTTCCCTCGGATGCTTTAAATGTAGTGAATGTAGTGTAGCGTTTCACCTCCCTCCAGATACAACCTGAAATCATCCACGTGGAATGGTTCGAGCCCTGCACAGTATTATGCTCCCTGTATTTTGAGAGCTACAACATAAATGTTTGACAGCCAATGCCTGTACAAATCATTATCAGGCCTGGTCAACGTTTTTCTTTCAAAACTTATTGTTCAAACTCAGATCTCTGGCCTAAAAATGTTTTGCCCAAGGCCGCGCACCGGGGCACCACAGATGCCTTGTGTCCAGCTCTGCAAGGTCCCAGGCAGAGGATGGTGGCTGAAGGACAGGGCTGAAGGACAGACCTGAGGTAGCTGGAGCATCTTGGGCTACTTGTTCCTGACACCGGTCCCATCTGCTCCTCTGGGGAATCCCTTGCTTGCGTAGGCTGAGTGTTGATGCCCGTCCAAGGGACGGTGATGACCCCTGTCCCACCCCGCGCAGCGTGGAAGGGGCAGTGGGGCTTTGTGTCCCTGGCATCCCCAGGGCTGCACGCTGAAGAGTGGCTGGTTTCCTAAGGAGATGAGACATCCTCCCTGCAGCCAGACTCTTCACTTCAAAACTCAGTCTTTAGAGACAAACTCACTGCCCTCCCTCCCACAGTATTTGTCAACTGCGTGTTGGGAACGACATTGCTAGTGACTCACAGCATCTGGGAAAGGCAGACGCTGGTGCCACCCCGCTGGCCCCACTGCCACCGCTGGGCATCGCAGCAAGGCTAACCCAGGCGCAGCGTGGCGGGGCACGACACAGCCAGGGAAGCCGTTGCCCTGCAGGGAGTAAAATCAGGTTTGGGCAACACAGGCAGCTTTTTACTAAACCTCTCCTTTTCCGGGCTGCAATGGCCTAATTCAGGTTACAAACATTACTGTGAGAAATACAGACAAAAATCTTGCCGGACCAGCTCTGGGGAGCAGAGCAGCAACTGCTGGTTCAGGGTGAATCAGGGTGAGTCAGCCCCGTCCAGCAGCCCACTGGGATACGGCTGCGGGGGGGCAGCTGCAGGGGAGCGTTGGGTGTGAGCGTGGGCAGGAGGGGAACCGGGCCCCTGCCCCTCTGCCGGGGTGACGGCACGGGGAGAGCCCCGAGCTCCACGGCCGCAGAGATCAGCTGCAATAGCTGGGTGTGTGCGTGCATGTGTGCGTGCATGTGTGCATGCGTGTGTGCATGCATGTGTGCGTGTGCAGACGCGTGCACACCCCTGCGGGTCTGCCGGTGGTGTTGCAGCAGCAGCAGCAGCGAGGGCAGCAGCAGTGGTCCCAGCTGCAGGGCGAGGGTGGGCTATCACGGGGACGCTGGCACATGGGTTTGGTAAAACATTCTGATGGCAGAAAAAGAGTAAGGCATGGGCTGCGAGACCCCCTCAGTTTGTGCCTCGGGGTACGCCTGGTGCCCTTAGTGCCCCCATAAGGAAGCTGAGCACGAAGCACCAGTGCCTGAGAGCTACAAGGTCTCACCTGCCTTGGCAATTCAACGTTTCTGTGCTTGTTAGAGGAGCGCTTCAAAGGGAGGGCTGGGAAAGACCTCATTAATACACTATATATCTGACATATATGGCACAGAAGTGGCTTGAAAATTTACTCAGGAGGAAGTTTGCAGTGAAAAGGGCATTCAGAGCACTTGCCTATGCATTACCGTTGCTGGAGTCCTGAACTAATGCATAACAGACCCTCTAAAAATACTGGCAGCGTCTGACTGCCATCAGATGACTCTTCTGCCTGATTCGGAGGAGGGTGTTGGGGAAGCCCTCAGCCCCCAAAGACGTGCACGGCTTTGTTTCGCAGGGCCCTTTCTGTTTCTGTTTTGTTCATCTGAGGGTATTTCTGAAATGAGGGTAAGCTGCGGGGGGCACTGGGGGGACACGGAACCCTAAAGCTTGGCTGTGACTCTTTGCATGGCCAGTTTCTTTTTCCATGGATGTGAGCTCTCCAAGGCAGATGCTTGTTCGTGATAAATTTTGTGGTTATTTGGGGGGTGTGTGTGTGTGTACGCTATACTTGTGATATTTAAATACCACATCCAGCTGGCAGAACTTCCCACATGCCATTGCAAAGCCTGCTAATGAGCACTAATGAAACAAGAGGAGACGGTTGGTTTCTTGATGTAGGTTTTCTGGCTGGTGCTCAGAGCTCCGGGCAGGGACCGGGCGCTGCAATATTCAGTGACAGATACTCTGTAAGTGCCACCGACAGCGTTTAGCTTCTGATGCCGATGGTCACTGAATGTCCCCGTGCCTCAACTGCCCCCTGCAAATTGGAAATGATATCAGGTGAGGGAGGGTGCTGGTTTCCGTGCCCCTTCCACTCCAGAGGAGATACTAAAAAATGCTGACTTTGAGCTTGCTGCAGATACCGTCCACAACAGGTGAGCTTAAAATAGGCTCCACCATAACAGAGAATGCGTGTCACCGATGAGCGAGACGTGCAGCAGCAGCTGAGCTCCGCGTGCCCCCGCTGCAGGGTGTGCTGGGCGTGCTGCACATGAGGGGCCAGCGGCGATGTGAGTGGGGCTGCCAGCTGCCTCCCCAAACCTGGCTCGGGCCCTGCGCGTGGGAGGAACAGCATCGCCCGTGATTGCTCAGAGACCCCCGAAGGCGGCTCGGTCGGATGCTGGCAGGTGTTTCCCCCGGAGCAGGAGATCGAGGTTAGAAATTGCATCTGTGCAGGCATGACTGCAAGCATCAATGTCAACTCTGGCAACTGCTTCCAGCACTGGGAATGTTTCTGGTGCCTAATGCAGCCCAAGTTCAAAGGCTATCACGGGAAAAATACTCCCACTGTAACAGGGATGAGCAAACCATGCCTCTGCGGCAGTGAAGGAATTAACTGCGTTGTCTTTCTCTGAGAAGACGAAGCAAGTTTTGCTCTCCAGACTAATGCTTGGCATGTTGTTGCTGCCCACTCTCACTTACACTCCTGCTCATGAACCAGGTGGCAAAGGAAAAGCTTCCCCTTGTGTCCGTGGGGGTGGGCCCTGCCCCAGCCTCCCCACTCCTGCTCCTGTCCCTGTGGCTGAGCAGGATGCCGTTACGCTCCCGGCCCCAAAATCATACTGTCTGACCTCAGTTGGCTGTATCAGTCAAGTGCTTGGCTGCTGCTCGGGGGGCTGTGGGAGAGGTGGAAAATAGTTTGAAGACCTCTGCTTCTGGCCGATGAGGAGCGATGGAGACGCCCAGCCGGGGCAGCGTGGTCCCACGGCCCCGGCCGCAGCCAGCCCTCCGCCCTCGCTCTGCTCCAGCTGCCCAGGCGTGGGTCTGCCACGCAGTGAGCAAAGGGCACAGCTGGGCAGGTCCTAACCCGTGGGTGGGTGCCGAGGGTGAGCCATACGTCTGGGACAAGAGGTCTGCCGTCTATTCCCAGAGGCTCCCCAGTGGTGTGGCACCAGCAGTCCCCAACGCCAGGGCCGATGTCCTGCTACTGTGTCCTGGAGACCCCGGCCAGGCAGCAGGACGCTGGGGAGCACGGTGCAGGAGCAACCGCACGCTCGGTGCTGCGGGCACGTGCGTGACGCTGGCCGCGTCTCCCCTTCTGCACACACGGTGCTTCATTTCCCAAAGCACGACAGCAGCAGCGGGAGGGTGGAGGGGGCCCTGAGCCCCCGCGGGGCACACAGGGACCCCGGGGTCCTCCTCACACCTGGGCACGGCTCTCGGGGTTCGGGTCCCAGGCTCCGCTTTCTACACCCCTGCAGCGCGTTTGCTTTCCCTGCCAGCAAACCCAAAGCACTGGAGATGAGAGCAGCTGTGTGATCCACCCGTACCTCTGCATAACAGCTGGCTTAAAATCTTCTTTATTTCCTCTGCAAATTCTGCAGTCACTCACAGAAATGCCTGTTTTGAAATAGTCTGTGGGAACTTAGAAAAGGAAAGTGGCTACCTTTTATTTGCTTGTTTATTTATTTATGGATGAGGTTTACTTGTCTCTCGGTTTTATCCCGTGCCATAACCACCTTGTTTGTTGCCATTTTCCGCCAGGTGTTATATTTAGCCATGTGTATGTGATGGCCAAATACGCTGTGGTTTTTATTTTCAGTGGCAGCAACAACTATTTCTAAATATTGCAGATCTGCTGTGATGTATGAGAGTATTGAAAGCTTAGGGGGAAAACTGCAGAGCTTGATTTTTACTAGATAGTTTCCAGGTATATCTTGC
The DNA here is from genome assembly GCA_013401315.1 of Balaeniceps rex. Lineage (NCBI taxonomy): Eukaryota > Metazoa > Chordata > Aves > Pelecaniformes > Balaenicipitidae > Balaeniceps > Balaeniceps rex. The sequence goes on from VYZW01022924.1 coordinate 50,348, forward strand.
TTAAAGCACATCGATTTGCAGTGGAAGTTTCCCTTGAAGCCTGAAATTAAATCTCGAATTTCTCAGCTGTTGGGAGTGTGATCCGACCAGCAGTGTTAGCGAAAACACTGTAGTTCAAAGGACACAGTTTCAAAGGACATCAAAAGAAAGACTTTTCTAGCAATAAAAGCCAGAGTAACCATCACACTCAGCAGTGCAGGGAATATGAGGCTGGAGTGTTTGCTTTCCTTACGATTAATTTTCTATAATGGTAATATGTGTAAACAAACGTAAAAGGCACCTGGTTCCATATGCTACAGGTGTACGTGATCGTCCCCCCGTGCTCCGGTTAGCACATGCGTGTTCGTACATGCTCAGTGTGGGATACTCTTAGTGACAAGTTATGAATATACGTAAAATTTAAGAATAATCCAAAAATAATGGATAATTGGTACTTTTGAGCCTTGAACCCGCTCACCCACACATGACACCCTGGCTGTGTTGAAGAGTTTGTGGATGGTGCTTGCCCCGCAGTGGAACCTCCTGCCTGGGCAGCGACCTGGTTCCTGCGGCAGGAGCAGCGTGGGCAGCGTGGAGTGAGCCGTGCCCCAGAGCGCGGCCGCCTGTACCACACAGCTGTGCCAGCGCAGCTGCCCGTACTGCACGGCTCTGCCAGCGCAACCGCCTGTACTGCACAGCTGTGCCAGCACAGCCGCCTGTACTGCACAGCTGTGCCAGCACAGCCGCCTGTACCGCACAGCTGTGCCAGCGCAGCCCTCTGTACCACACGGCTGTGCCAGTGTGGCCGCCTGCCGCACACACGATCAGCAGGTCCCGAGCCCTCGGCCTCATCCAGCCTTCCTCCTACGCCGCCCCGGTGCAGGCGTGCAGAACACAGCAGAGAGCAGGGATCTGTCCGAGTGAGCGCCAAGGAGCATCCTCATTGCTGCACCTCCCTTGGGGGCCATTACCTTTTAGGCTTTTTCTTTCCTCCGGTTTGGTGCAGAGCGGCAGTTGAAGGTCCTGCATTGTGTCCCTCATCTCGAGGATCCCGGCAGACATCAGCTCTGGTCTCCTTTCGGGGGAGTCTCCGGGTCAGTTGCCTCCTTCCAGCTCTCCCGATCTCAGGTCTTCACCTTGGTGTTGCTCCACGTGGGCTTGGGGTCGCCTCAGACTTCAACAGCATCGGCCTCACAGTTTCAACGCAAGACCCACACTCAAAGCCTGCTCCGGGCACCGCTGCTCTCACTTCTGGTCAGAGTAGTCAGCGTGATTTGGGGGTTTTTTGGGATGTTTTTGTTTGGTTGGGTTTTTTAGTGACACCTAAAGTACTTGTGCTGTCAAACATTAATTGATGATGGATACCAAGGGCAGGTTTTATTATTGGGCTGTACATGCAATACAGGCAAAGAATGTGCTGTGTGTCCATGAAGTCAGCGTGCCGTGCTCTGCTGGGGGGCAGTTACACCGTGAAACCGCCACTGGAGAGGATTAAACGTAACAGAGGTGAACGTCTCAAATATCTGAACGTGTTTGATACTCCAGCTTTCAGTGCCGAGATAAAATGAACAGAATTTTCCACCTGGCTGGTGGTCTTGATAATTATTTTTATTCACATATTCTGCATTAGATATGGAAAACAGAACTGTATTTTCTTTGTGGTCTATTGATTTCCAAGGACAAACCGATTAAATTAAAAGATCAAAACAAGCTAAGAGAGTATAATGTGGTTTTAAGTAGATTTTTTGAGTAAGTCTTTAAAAGAGTCGCACTGGAGATCCATGTAATTTTCCAAGGTTTTGAGTTACTCTTCTTTCTCAGTTAAATTTAATAGTTAAAATTCAAGACTTCTTCTATGATCCAGTAATGATAATAATTAACAGCAGTATTTTTCAAGAGGCCAAGTACAAACGGAAAGGTTGGTACATTTAGAACCAATATAAGCGATGTTCTTCTCGCAGAGCATTGTCTCTCTCTGGAATTCACTTATGCAGAAGATTTAAACAAATAGGTTGGCTAGAATAAAAAGAACAACTTTGTCTGGATCATTTTGTGTCCATTTATAACATCTGCGGCTATGCAAGCTCTGGCCAATTATATCTGAGTAATCAAACGCCCTGCGCCAGGACAGGGGAGGCTGCAGTCGGCGGGCGGCATCGCGCCCGGTCTGGGGCCGGTCTCTGGAGCACAGGGTACCGGAGCAGGCTTGCGCGCCGATAGCCACCCCGCCGCTGGTTTGTGACAGGGACATTCCTGCAGGGGAATGAAGGATTCCCAGGAGAACCAGTGCAGAATTTTCAGCAGCCCCCAGTCACGCTGGAGTGAAACCTCACTGCCCTGGCAGTGCCGGCGCGTCAGCAGCTCGCTGGGCGCCGGGAGGAGAAGTGCCGCTCCTCCGAATGAAGCGGGAGACTTCATCCACCCTTGCGTCTTCATATGCGTTCGGATGGGAGTAACAGAGCAGCCGGGCGAGCGTTTCCTTCCGCCAGAACAAGCACATTACCCAGGCTGGCTTCTGCAATTTCCCCATTTTATCTTAATTGCTGGCCCCAGAGCTTGAGTGTTATCAGCTAGAAGGTGAGCTCAAATATTGAGAGTTGTAAGAGAAGGAAATAATAATAATAATAATGATGAACTATTAACAAAGCTAAGAGTCTGTTTGAAAATGCTGACAATCTTTTTCTTCTGCAAAGTGTAAAATAGAAGGGTTTTGTAATGAAGCTGAATTGGAGCTCATTGAAGATTTTTTTCCTGTGAAAGATGACGTTGGGGCTTTTTGGAAAACTGTGGTTTCACTTAAATGCATTTTTGTGATTTTTTTTTTTTTTTTTTTAAATTCATTGCAATGGATGGGATGAGAGCAGCACAGGCAGGGTGTGGGAGCGGCATGGGCAGGGGATGAGAGCAGCACAGCCAGGGGAACCGAGGCTGACAGGTTGACTCCTCTCGCTCAGGCAGCTCAGATCGCAGGCTCGCTTGGAAAATGCAGCCCATCCTTGGTGAAGGCATAGGTTTCATGCCTTCACAGACATGAGGGCACGTCTATAGGAAATAGTTGGGATGCTGCTTTTGGATGTGAGTGAAATGAGAAAAGGGGAAAAAAAAACCCTTGGTTATTTCTGGTCGCTCACCTCCGTGGTATAGACTGGCTGGGAACGGCTGCGCTGCCGAGCACATCCCGGAGCAGCCTCTGCACCCGCACGGAAGAAGCATCCTCCTCCCCTCCACCCTGAACCTGCTCCGGTGCTGGGCACAGCTATTTTCACGTACTCGGGAAGTAGCTGGAGTCTAAATGGTACTTTTCCAACAGAGGAAAAGACGGCATATGATACTTTTAGTGAAGTCATTGTTTTTGTTACAAAAAAAAGAAAGAATTTGCTCTCTGTTTTTGTCTGCCATCCATCCTATTCCCTGTGCAGCTATAAAAATTTCCAGTTTGTATATAGGAAATTATAGCTTAGTGTGTCCAAATCTCTGTGACACATCAAACCGCCTCTTGGGAAAGGAGGCTGAGGTGAAACCAAAGCAAATGTGCATTTCTGGTCCATGATGCTGCTGCTGTTCTCATTAATCAGGTGTGGAAAAGGACGTCCCAGAGGAGAGGGACGCGCTTGCTGCAGGTGAGCACCGCAGCATCAGCGCAGGGCGGCGCTGGCGGGGGCACCGTGGGCGTGCTGGCAAAACACAGGGCAAAGCTGTTGGATCAAAGTATTTCTGAGACTAAAGCAGAGCTGTTAAGCTGCAGAATTGCTTTAGCGAGTGTTCCTACCCCAAGCAAACGATGTTGCAAGCTTCGTATTGCCTCTTTGCAGCGTGCCCAGCCATCACCACTCATTTTCTCCCGTTTTTCTCTGAGGGGCATTGCCTTTCCCTTGGTGAGTGACACTGATGCTCAGCCGTGGCTGGCCTGGTTTCTCCAACAACTTGAGGCCGTTCCTGATGCTGGGGCGGAGGTTTGGAGCCGGGCAGGCGATCCTTAATGAACCACCTTCCTATCTCCCCTGGGAATGCCTTCCCAGCAGCCAGTGAGTTGCGGCAGGGGTTGCTCAGAGCTCGGCCCACGCAGGCACGAGGCCGGGCTGCAGCCGCAGGAGGGAAGCCTGTCCTCCCCGCACTCCTGGGGACGCAGCGGGGCCGGGTCCCCGGCACGGTGCAGCGCGGGGCCGGCTGGGCCAGCAGGACCGGGAGCGGGGGCTGCTGCAGCCCGGGGTCCGTGACCCACCACCGCAGCCCGGACCCTCCATGGCCCCGGTGCGAGGCGAGCACAGCTGCCTGTGGATGGCAAACCCAGCGTTAATGATTTCCAGGCTGCTCTTAGATTCATCTGGGGTTTTCTTTTTCTGCCTTTCGCCCGCTCAGCCCCCGTGCTTGCCCACGACCACCCATGCCCAGGGCAGGAGGGGCTGAAGACGAGGCAGCCTCGGAGGTCCCTGGCACCTCATGAGACCCAGCAGGGAGGGTTCGTTAGCACAGCCTCGTCACCTCAAAGGAGACACTCACTCTTAAAGACAACAATTTAAGAGGAAGGTGTTTGAAAGGGCATCTCACAACCCTGTCAGCTCTTTGGCTTCTTGGTTTTTTTTAGCAGCGCGCTGTTATTATCCGGTGTGATGGGTGAGAGACACCCAGGAGACACCTGGGGAAGTTCCCGCTCAAGTATTGTTTGGAGAAATTTTGGAAAATAAAAGGAAGGCTTGGGAATTCAGCAACCTCTCCAGCGTGGCTGGCGGCCAGCTCAGCCCTGCCCTAACTGTCAGGCTAAAATAAACAGGACTGAGCTCATATTGCCACCTGGACGCCTGACTCCGTACGCCTGGGTGACTTCCCAAAAGCATTACCTAGTGCTTCAATTGCTGCAGATTAGGTGGGTGTCATGAAACTTCCTACATTAAGCACGCTTTGGGCTTCAAACGGCGAAGCACTCCTTGTGCCTCCAGCCAGAAGCGCTGCCCTGTGCTCCCGGTGCTCAGCGACTGCGGAGGGGACGGAGCATGGAGGTCCCTGGCAGGGCTCCCGGTGCCCCGGCGCTGCTGCTGCCTTTGCCCCATCGCACGGACAGGCCCTGCACCCAGCGCCTGGCCCCGAGCCCGCTGCCACCCACCCTCAGCAAAAGCCTAAAGCCATGCTGAGATTCATTTTAGGCCTTCAGATTTATGCTGGGAGTGTCCTGCGATGTTTCCAATTTGCAGGATTTCTTGTGTAATTATTTTCTTAGCCACCCCTCGCTGTTAACAGTTTTTCTTATGAGTCACTAAATAATGTGTAATTTATACAGCTGTATTTTGTGTTTGGAATAAGCATTCAGCTTAGGAAAGTTTAGGGTTTTTGTAGAAATCAGTCTGAAAGCCCATTAAAAGCAACAGAGCTGATATTGCTGTAAAATAAGCAGAAATGAATGTCACCTTTTTGTACTTAACTGCGCAGTGCCGTGCGGGTGAACTTCCTGCTCTGGAAATGTTTTCATTCTCTATTGGATTTGGTGTGACTTTCCTGTAAGCATCATCCCCTTGTCCTCCTGCGTTTTAGATTGTAAGCAACTCCAGCATCCACTGCAGTGGCACTGCGGGCACTGGGGTTAAACTAAAACAGCCGGGCATCCCAACAGACAGCTCGGTCGTTTCCAGCAGATCGTGTCAGTGCCTCCGAACTCACGCCGCTTTTGGACCACCCTGCCAACAGCGCCTTTCTACCCACTGGTTTAAATTAGGTGGCCCTAATTTGATCTTTGAAAATTGACATCATAAGAGAAGAGGTAGATTTTATGTCCTTACAGCTCTGGCTGGGAATAATGGTGCTGCCATCAAGTGCTGTGCAGTAGATGAATTAGTCTGGAAATTCACTGCCGTGCCTCGGGGATGCCGCTGCAAGAACGGGCAGCCGTCCCCACGGTGGGTGGCTGCTGGCCAGCGCTCCGTCACGCCGGTGGCAGTGGTGGGGATCAGCCCGTCCGTGTGCCCACCCCAGGGCGGTAGCGCTGGGAGAACCCGGGGCTGTGCAGGGCTGGGAGGAGGAGAGGCAGCGGCTGGTGCCGAGGACATTGGCGAGGGTACAGACTCGCACAGAGCAAAGGGTGGAAACAAGCAGCGGGCACAGGGAAAGCGGCTCGAGACGGCTTTTGGGAACAGTCAGGAGTGATGTACAGCCAGTGTTCACGCTGTACTGACGACCACCAGATCTCTCCTGGGCCCTGCATGGCCACCTTCTCCCGATAAAAGCCGGCAGCCACCAGCACTGACTGGGTGGTCCCGCAGGGCGCGGGTCCAGGGGAAAAGTCCAGTTTAAAACTCCAGTTGAAATCTATGGCTGTTGCAGGCGTTTGTGCAAGGCTACAATGTGTCCCAGCAGCTTTCAGACCATGGCAGCCCCTGCAGCACCCAAAAGTCATTAACCACTGCTCCAAGGACCCTGCAAGCTGCCAAAATACATACCGAGGGAAAAACTGCAGCTGGTGGAAGGGCTGGAGGCTGCAGCCTGGCACGCAGGGACGCCAGGTCTCGGTGCCATGGCTTTTCCCTATCCGGCGGCTGGCATGTCCGTGTGCCACTCCATGGAGCAGCCTCTGCCCGGGGAGGTCCCCAGCAGCGCGGGGCTGGGGCAGGAGCGGGGGACAGGCATCCCCAGGCGGCCACAACCCTGCACCAGTCAGTGCCCAAACGCACTGGGGCTGTCTCGTCAGCGGGCCAGCTTTTGAAGCAGCAGTAGCTTTTAAAATGGATTGGATAAAATCCAAGGGTATAAAACACTGCAGAAAACTCTGGAAAATGGGCTCGTTTTGACCTCTAGAAAATGGAAGCAGAGTTGCTGTTTTGCACTGCTTTGTGCCACGGCCAGCTGGGGAAGGAGCAACCGTAGAGCTGCTCCAGCATCCTCCTTGGCTTCTCCGCGGAGTTCATGCAGTAATGAGTCACTTGGCCTCGCTTCTGTCATCGGATAGGCCCCAGGGCTTTTTTTTGTCTTTCCTGTGGCTATGATGAGAGCTTTAGTTGGTGCTGAAATTCAGTTTTTGGACTACATCTGAAATCTTCTGGCGGTCGCCGGAGTCACAGTATATTTAGGCAAAATTTGTTGGATAATTGTGAAAAGACCAAACAACGAGTAGCTGGACTACTATGTCCATAGCAAGAGGCAGATGTTTGTTAGCAGGGAAATAGTCTTATACAGATCTACAATATACACTTTTTTAATCATTTATTATGTAATTAAGTTGCGGTTTCCGCTGACAACTCATCTGGCCAACACTTTGCTGTGTACTGCAGGCGGGCTTTTGTGTACAACAATGGGATCCTGGGCATCTAAGCTTGTATTTCTTTGGAGTTAGGGAGTCCAAAAAACATTCACAGGCCACATAGAAACTGCAGGACTGACTCGGAAGATTTAATCTAAGGGTTGGCTTTGCACTCTTCACGAGTGCTTTGTTTCTTCCTGGCTTCCTTCCTCCTCTTCCAATCAATAATGTAAAATATTTTGGACAAGGAAAAGGTGTTCCAGTTCACCTCATCTCACTGATGTTCCAGTTCACCTCATCTCATTGATGCTCTCGTTTATAGGTACGGAGAACAAGATGACTACACAGAAGGGCCCCAAAGCTCCATTTCTTTGCAATAAAAATAGATTTTAGGGGACTCACGCTTTAAAGTTGTTTTTCATAGCTATAAAAAGAATATGGAAATGTTTCCCTTTGGTATGTCTACATCCTTCCCACTAAATAAGTGATTTCCTTTTCTCTTTGCTGATTAGGAAGTTCTCCTCTGGAGGTTCGCCTTTGATGTTTCAGGAAAAGAAAAAGCAAATTAGCAAACCTACAGGAAAGAATTAGCACAGCCCTGTTCTCTGGGCCTGAAATTCAGGGATTAACCCTCTGACTCAATTCAAGATGGCTTCAAGTGGGCTAAGAAAATGGGAACGCAGTTGGCTTATTTTCAGTTAGAACCACGTTCCCTGCCTGGAGCGCCGGACGAGCAGAACAAACCGGGCGATCAGGACGGATGCTGCAGGTGGTGTTTTGGGAAGCCTGGAGAGCGTCACACGCCGGTGCTGCTGCTGCGGGACAGGCACGGGGCATCCTGCCGCCCCCCACGGCCGGCCCCAACCCCGCACCGCCCTGGGCCCTGCCGGCGCAGGGTACCCCAGGGAGCCGCTGCCGGGGCGGTGCCATGCCGTGCCATGCCATGCCATGCTGTGCCATGCCGTGCCATGCCGTGCCATGCCATGCCATGCTGTGCCGTGCCGTGCCATGCTGTGCCGTGCCGTGCCGTGCCGTGCCATGGGGCTGCCTAGGGCTGCCTGGGGCTGCCCCCCCCACACATCCCTGCTCGGCAGCCCCCGCTCTGCTGCAGCAGCTGGCCCCAGCTGGGCCTCTTTGATGCAAAACCGGGGATAAAATAAAAACCCTGAACTCTGAAAGTCTCAGAGCACAGGAGCTGAGAGAAACCCCTGCCTGAGACGTATTTGCTGTGTATTCCTTCTCCCTGGCAAACTCAGCTGGATTAGTTCCACTTAATGCGTTTAGGGTTGTTCAAAGTTAGTGTGACACAGGGCCGTGCTCTGTATGTTTTACTTTCTGAATAAACACCTTTATTCCTGCTAGTCTGGCCAAATAGTACCCCGAGCCTCCTGCGTCTGGTCCCTGCCGAGGGCAGGTTAAAGCCCTCCTGCCCCTGTGCGTTGCACAGCAGCCATCCTCTGCAGGCTGGGGCAGGGCCTTGCTCTCTTCTCCCATCCAGTTTTTAGGGCAGAAACAAAATTCCCACTCAGCATTTGTGTAAAACCAGAAACACCCACAACAGCTGAGACCCCAGCTGGTGCCCAGCAGTGGCTGCAGTGCCCGCATCCCCGTCCCCAGCCACACCACAGGGACCAGGTCCCCATCCCTGTCCCCATCCCCGTGGGCTGGCAGGGACAGCGGGAACCCGCCAGCCTTCCTGAGCCTAGGCAAGGGCAACGCGTTCAAGGTCTGTGTCTGAGCACTATTTTTCCATTTCCTTTCGTTAAGCAAAACCTCTGCCTGTTTATCTGAGCTATAAATAGTTTCCTCCGTGTCTGCGTTTGCTCTTGCTGCGGTCAATAACACGCGGTGTTGGGGTTTGGGGATGGGGTTTTTAAACCTGATTTTTTCTTTTTGCCTATCACTAGTGTCAGAACAGAGCGCAAAAACAGATTAAACAGGGATAGTTTAAAGTGAGAGACGTATAAATGGGTCTAAAAATAAATCCTGGGCTCCTTAAGCCAACACGGGTCTGTTGCACACAGTGCAGCTCAGTGCCTTTAAAAGTAACGAGTGCCTTGATTTCTGTTGATGATAGAGCATGTATAAATCCTCTGACGAAAGCAGAGCTCAGCTCTGTGTGTGTGTGTAGGGCTGGGGACGGGGGCTGAACAAGGCGTTTCAGTGGCTTTTACTAGCTCGGACTGAGCTCGTTTCCAAGCCGCTCACAGAGCACAGGACATTCATTAGGATATCTCCAAGTTCAGTTGCACTAACTTTATTTATTTATTTAAACCACCAGTAACACACACACAGAGAAAAATGAATTTTTACTGTCTCAGCGCACATTTTCCCAGCACCGGTCCTGCGCTTGAGCAGAGCCGGCCCTGCGCGCAGCCAGGAGCTCGCAGGAGGCGAGCGAGCCCTCGCGCCGGGGCACCCGCGCTGCCTGCCGAGCGGAGCGGGTCTGGCGTGTGCGTGCCAAAACACGCTGCCAAACGCGGAGCGACGCGGTGCTCAGAAACTGCTTTATTGCGGAGCCCGCTCTGCCCCCGGCGTGGGGCTAGGGCTGGCGCAGGGAGAGCCGTCACGCTGCGGCGCGGTGCCTTGCCAGAGCTACCGGCTCCCCGTGCTGTTCCAGCGATGGCTGCCGCAGCCCCCACCACACCTCGTCTGAGCTAGGGGCTCAGTAAAGCAATGACAGACCCCCACTCTGTCACCCACTTTGCAGCAGCTCGTCTTGACTGGAGCAGGGAGAGGCTGCCATGTATAACCTTGGGCTCCAGACCATTTCGGAGACCTTGCCTAACACCCCTCTGCGGCAGCCCCACGGGGTGCCCGTTTGGTCAGAAGCTGCAGGATAACAACCGGGATGGGGATCAGGAACAGCAGCTGAGCAAATGGTGGTGGGGATCCCTGCTTTCCTCCCTACCTGATGCACACTTCTTCTCTTACTAGAGAGCAAAAGGGCTTATGCCTTTGTATTTGCTTGTTTGCCCCTCTTGGTGTGTAAAAGTGCGCCAAAAGAAATTGGAAAAGCACAAAGCACGTGAGTATAGTATCCATAAAACTGCCACACGCGGTATCCCTCCGTGCACGGCACAGGCACCTGGGCAGGCGTGCAGATGCCTGGGGAAGCTGCCGGTGCCCCTGGATGGGCGCCCTGGATGGGCGCTGGGTGAGCTCCCAGGCGCGCAGAGGGCAGGGGCAGAACTGCCGCCTTTGCCAAAATTATTTTAACCTGGTGTTTGTTTCTTAAATAGCACTCGGTCTTTGCCATGGCGACACAAAGCCTGGTTCCTTCAGAGTCAGGCGCTGCTGCATGGCTGTTGGGCAGCGTCTTGTACCGCAGCTCCCGTGGCCCCCGGAGGCCTCCGCAGGGCAGGGAGCCTCGCACCGGCCAGGGACGCTGCTGGCCCATCAGCCTCATGGCTCCCTGTGCACCCAGACACACGGGCTTAGGGACGATGCTGATCACCGGCTGTTCTGCAGTGCAAAATTCAGAACTGTTTTTAACACCCTCTCATGCAAGAGATGCAAGAGCGATGCAAAACCCCTATGAGCAGAGGGTTTGGGAGCTCGCACCCATAAGAAATCCAGGTGTGGTGGCTTTCATGGCTTCTGATCTGTGTTTTCTGCCTTCCTGGCCAGGGAGGCCGGGGCTGAGGCAGGACCTTGTGCTGGGGATGCCACCGCCGGTGCCCTGCCCTGGAGGGATGCCTCCGGCCCCGGGGCCGCTGGCTGCTCGTGGCACGGCGGCAGAGGATGCTCCGCTCCAAGGGCTGCCTGCGCTTGCCTCTGAGCGCCTGGGAGGGCTCGGACAGCACGAACGCCATCGCAGAGATGGAGCCTCTGCGGGTCATTGTGCAAGACCTGCCCGGGGAGGAAATGGAAAATCACAGATCAGGGGAGACTAAAGCTGAGTTCTGAACAGGGAGGTCATGCCTGAATAACGCAGAGGAATTTTCGCTGATGTTCTGCTGCTCATGCAGCCCGGCAGGGCAGGGGGAGCCGCGCAGACAGGCCTGGCGTGCCGTAATTAGTGTGTGTGTAATTTCCTATCAGAGGCATTAGCCATACGTAAGGTGTGGAGTAATGGAAAATGTGGAAAGCTGGCACACTGGCTTGAAAACTAGCTAAACAAGAAATAACCTTGTGCTTCTGTAGGTGCGTAATTGAGAAGTGTCAATTATATACGGCTGGTGCATAAGAGGATTACTGAGCTACAGAAAAGACTTCTTTGTCTGGAAAAATTACCAGTTGATAATGCAGATATTCCCCTACCTTCTCTATTGTGTAAACAGTATTGGTGTATTTGCATTGCCTTCTCTCTTGTGAAAATAGAAATGCGTTTGCTCGGCATGTGTGTCCCCACGCTGCCAGGACTTTAACTACTTCGCTGCTGGCACCTGTATATTTCATTTAACATTCATCATCAAACACTTGGCATTAGTTACCATGAAAAGCTTTCAATTCCCACTTTTATTTACAGAAAAAAAAAAAAAGGTGATTGGTTTGGCTATAGGCTTTGCATAAATTTTTCACAAATAAAGGTTATTAGTGTTTATTGACATTCAGGGGTTTGTTCAGGGACAAAGCGTGTGACATTTGGGGAAATGAAGACTTTTAAAGGCAGTGAGTCTTAGGAAAACTAAGAAAGTGTTTCCTGAATGAATTTTCAGGTTGCTAAATCTAAGCCAGCACCTATCAACTGACTTGTTGCCCACTGCTACAAGCGTTCCCACAAACTAGGAACTGTGGTCAGAAATCATCTAAACGGCAGAGCACCCAACGTACGTATGTGCCGTACCTGTAGCACCAGCTATCAGCTTGGGTGAGTGGCCTAAAAGGGCAATCACAGATTTTTATAACATAAATCCTGTCTAACTTATAAAACCTAAATCTGTGTGAGCTATAAGGTAAAAGAGTGAGGTATTTTCCCCAACTCTAGTTTGAAACCCTTGCAGCATTCTCCATAATGTCTGTTTTTTCCTTGTAGACGGACGGACTTGGCTTTACACCGTCCTTATATGCTTTTGGGGTGGTGCAATATATTACTTTAGGGAAAAAGCCAAGAGAAGACTGGGTGTTAATTCCTATTAAAAGCAAGATAAGCTTTCCCCCTCTGTCCCCCAAAATGAGGGCCCTTCATTTACTGAATTTTGAGCAACTGGTTGGTGGATGGTGCTGGTGCAGCTCCAGGGGATGCTGCCTGCCCGCTGCCTGCCTGCTGCCTGCCCGCTGCCTTCACCCAGACTCGGGGGCTCAGGGGCTTCACTCTGCCCCAGCTGCGGCTCGGGGTGTTTTGCCCCCAGCTGGCACAGCCGCAGTGGTGAAGGCAGGACCAGGCTTATCGGAGAGTTTCTGCTCCTGGCCTTGCCGAAACGCGTGCGCCCCGCGGCGCGCTATGGGGCTGCTGCTGGCAGACAGCACTGACAGGCGAGAGCATTCGCTGCGGTGCTTCTGAGAGCAGGGTGGCTGCAGCAGGGAGGTGGTGGGGGTTCAAAGTGGCCCTCAGGGCAATTAGGGGAAGTCCTCACCAAATTTGAGGCTTTTACAAGACCTTTTGCTGTGAACTTGGCGGAGTTGGGGCCCCTCAGGGCAGGGAGGCTGGGAGGGACGATGCTACAATGGTGATTTCTCTGGGGCTTGGGGCCAGGGGTTGTTATTCGTGAGTGGGTGGACTTTGCTGGCTTGCATTAGTGGGGACGATCAGACCACCCCCCAGCAGGGACCCCCATCCCTCTCCTGAGCGGCAAGGAGCGACCCGCTGGGGGATACCCCAACCTCGGCAACTTTATGGATTGCAGCGCTGGCGGAGCTCCCTGGGAGAAAGCAACACTGTGAAAAGTGCTGCTCGTCTGTGTGTCAGGGCTTGTCTCACCAGAAAAACATCCCTAGAACTTGCATCTCTCCATCCATGGCATCATGCTGGCCAGGTCTCTGGCAGAGGCAGGGTGAGATGCTCTGGAGACACGGAGTCTCACGGCTGCCCGGGGGACCATCCCAGCCACCCCGGGGGACCGTCCCTCGCCCCAGGACGCAGTGGTGTAGGAGAGAAGAGGAGGTGGAAAGCAAGCGTCACCAGACCCTGCAGGGACAGACCCCCTTACGGGGCCAGGGCCGGGGGTGCTGCTCGCCCCAAGCGGCGGCTGTTCACTGAAGCCCCATGTGAAAGTTCTCAGCTCTCAGATTTTCCATTCTAGCACATTTTTATGTGAGTCTATCTTTCCACATCAGATAACAGCTTAATAACAAAACCTAATTAGAAGTAGGCTGAGTTCTCTTGTTTAAATAGTTAGGAATAAAGTACTCCTCAAATTCTTTCTCCTCCGCTGCATGCCATGAAGGATTAGATCAAGCATTGCCAGATGTGGGGTGGCTGGGTTTCCTCCCTGAAGAAGCCTTTGGTGGCTGTTGCCCTCCGCCTGTACCTTGGGCTGTCTAACACTCACCTGCAAGGGCATTTGGTCCCGCACAGTAGCACCATGGCCACATGACACCAGCCCCGCTCACCTGCAAGTGTTGTATTTTACATTCACTACTCTAATTTGGATCTCGATGCCTGGTCTGGGGTGAACCTCGGACTCACGTTGTCTGGGGTCACCCTGAGTTTTTCTTTAATAACTGAATGTATACCTTCAGATTTGCCAAATTTCTGCTGACAACCAACCAGGTTTTCTCAGATACCCTCTACTTCAAAGTGTGGATTATGCCTGGCGTTGCTCCCTGTGTAGCCAAAGAACAGATTAAATCACTCTGAACGCCACAACTTTCCGTAAAGCACGCCGAGTCAGAACGGCAGTGTCACATTTCCACACAGCAAAGAAACATACGCCATGCCTTTACGGAGGGGTATTGTTAGTGAAATGTTGTGATCTGAAATTAAGCCTTTGAACGTGACTGCCTGGGGCTGGTGGGCATCGGTGGCCGGCATCCCCGAGCACCAGGGCCACCGGTTCAAATGCTGCGGGGGTCGGCGAGCACCGATTCCTGGTGTCCCTGTTGCTGACTGAGGGAATTTAAGGTGATGTACATTCGCAAAATACTTACTCTTTAGTTTCAACATTTGTGATGCTTATTTCTTTAAAACTTTATATTCAATCAAGCTAACTCCGAATGTTGACTTTTCTCTGGTTTAATTTAATCTCAGCGCTTATGCTTGTGTTTTGTAGTGATATTAAATGCAGTGAAAAGGCCGGGCAAGCGCAATGCCTGGAGGAAATGCGCAACGTCCGGCAGCAGGACCCGCGTCTCTGCATCCAGCAGCGTCCCAGCGAGGGCCCTGACAGTCGAGAAAGTCACCCCAAGACTCAGGCTTTTTCTGCTGGCTAAAACCAGATAGAGATTAACATCATCTGCAGGGAGAGAACAAAAAAAGGAGCTCGTCGGTCATATGTGTAATTCAGGGATGAAGTTTCAAAGTCTGGATTTAGAAATGAGAGCCAAAGGCTCTGAGAGTGTAATCTATTGCTGAAACCATGCTGGTGACTAACTAAAAAGGCCTGCGCCAAAAATGTAAAAATCATGAATCATCCCTGAAAGTCAGAAAATGTTTCGTAACTTTCATGACTTCAGATAAACTCTCAGCATCCTGTTTGCTGCCGGCCTTTGTTCTGGGCTTTGCTTTACTCATCCCCCTTAGAGAGGTTTACCCGAAAGTGTGTAGGCTTGAAACTTATCTTTGAAAAAACTGAAGAGAGAGAGACACAATTTTGACCAAAGTGTATGTGTAGGTGTGTACTGGAGCTTCTCTGTCGTTTGTCTGTCAGAGGGAGGAATATCTATGTTCACTTCTTTCCCAGGGCCCCAGTGCAGGCTGTTTATGTTTGTACGGTGCCGGTGCGGAGCAGCAGATACCCGCCGGACGCCGTCACACCCGAACACCCCCCGCCAGTCGCTAACCCGTGCGGCCATGCCCGGAGCGGGACGCGCAGTGCGTGGGTGTCGCAGGCGGGGAGGGGGCCTGCCCCTGCTGCTGGAGGGGACTCGTCCGGGGACCCTGCCTGCTCCCTGCGGCGAGGGCCGGACCGGGCTGCCCTGGGGTGCTCAGCGTGGCCGAATGGTGGTCTGAGAGGGAAGATAACCCCCGGGGGGGCTGCCTTTCCATCGGTCCACATCCTGCGCATGCAGGACGTTCTGTGAAACACCGACAGAGAGCACACACTGCACAATAGAAGCAGATGTTATTTAAAAAAAAAAAGGGTGGTGTGTGTATGCATATGTATATATTTACACACATATAGCTTGCTGTGGTTTTACAGAGAAATATAATATGAGAGTTTCTGGCTGTGGTTAGTTTGCAGTTTTAAATATACCTATTCAGAGACTTGCGGAAATAACTTATGGCTAATTTGATGGCAGCAGAATGGGACTTCAGTTTTCTGCAGAACTCCTAGCAGTCAGGCGTTGCTCAGTGGGTCTTTTCTTCCCCCAGCAATGGCCCACCACGATGATTCAGACCCGGGAAAGAGGAATCACTAGGGGGGACTTCTGCACCGACCCCGTTTCTCTCCCCTTCCCAAGGCAATGGTCTGCAGCATCAAATAACCCTTAAAGCAAAGGCACCACCTCTTGAGTTGGTTTTTAGTATTTTCCTTCCTTGTGCAGATCCCTGGAAGTTCTCCATCTGAGGCAAGTGAATTCCCATCTACTGAGAACAGTCCTGGGTTTTTTGGTCGCATTTTGTGGACCCCTTGGACCCGCAGGGGTCTGGGAATCCCAGCCCAAAGCCCAGTAGCTGCTCATCTGTTGGGTAAAACTCCTGTACTATGCATGACCCCAGGTGAGGGGAACCCTGGGCTGCTCCGGGTTCCCCGTTTTCAGGTGCCATTATTTTACAAATGCCAAAGAGCAAATATTAATTATTGAATTATGCTTTAGGAGAGGCATTAGGGGATGCGATTACTGTCTTGCCTTTCAGGCTGAGAAATAATTGCTTTACGTAATAGACCCTCCCCTGGGATTCCCTTATGCGTTTCCATTTGCTGCAGCTGTAGGAAAATTACTGGCTTCACAGCAGGGCCGTTTGTCTTGACGGTGTCATACGGCCGCCGCACGTGTAAATCGACACGCGGGGAGCTCTTATTGCAGTGGCTGGCGTGCAGCCCTCAACGGCAGAGCCTGCCGGGTCAATTTGCTTTCGCTGGCCCCAAAATGATCATTTTGCTCCTGCTCCCCTCCGAGACCCTGTCTTGCCTGGTTTTCTTAGATAAAATCCATGGATCCCCTACCCCTCTCCCACGGATGACTCAAGGGACCGGTAGGTATTGCTTATGTGATTGCGCCCGCTAGGTCCGGGTGCAAGATGATAATAAAAGCCCCTGTGTGCAACGGGAGAGCGAGCACAGAGCCCCTAAGTGCAAAGCTACGTATGTGCATGTAAAACGCCCGATCGCCTTCATCGCCGCCTGCGCCGGGGCAGGGGGGAGTCGCCCATGGAGGCAGCCACCATCGGGTACGTGCCGTGGCACCCCAGTCCCGATGGGGGATGCGAGCCTCATGCTATGATAAATATGAACAAAACTTATAATTATACAGCACTGCAGGGTGAAGTGTCTTTCTGGGGAATTAATTAGAGGAAATGTGGAGGCAGTGACCATGATATGCAAATCAGGATGAATCACAGTTGCTGAAAAGAGATGAGTTTCTGCGCTGCTGTGGTGTGGGGAGAGGTGGGTCGGGGTGCTGGGGCCAGGAAAGGCACTGGAGGCAGGACGGTGTGAGTCAGGGTCACCAAAAGTGTGCTTTTATCAGTTCCACAAACAGGCTGGGCTGCACAACCCAGAGCGTCCTTTGTGTCAGAAATGGGTGTTTCTTGCCTTCACTCAGGTTTTATCTCACGTTTTATTGTCATGCAAGGTGCCATTTCACAAAGTGGATTTCCACACCGAAAAATGCAAATTTCATTTCTTGTGGAAGACAGTTAATGAATGCTCTTCAACAGTTACCCTTGTTAATAGCTCTTTAATTCTCTAATGAATATTTATGAGCGGTTGCCTGAAAGCGATGAACCTTGGACTGTATGGACCGATATTTCCTATTGATTGTGTTTGAAATTAAAAGAATGGTAATTTTTTTTTTTTTTTTGTGAAAAGTGCAGTGAAACAGCTGAACAAGATGAGGATAGCTACCAGTACAGGGTGGTTTTTTAAAATTTATGGCAGTTAATGAATTATTCAAAAAGCCCTTGCCAGAAGTGCATTCGGGATGGTAATTTGGTAGCGTATCAGCAGCGTCTGCCCGTTTCGGGGATCTGGTCGCGTCCCTGCCCACTGTGGTGGTGGCCGTGGGCCAGCGCTCCGGCAAGCCCTGCCCATGGCTCATCCCCAGGCAGCCCGGCTCCCCCTCGCCCTGGGCAGGATCCCCTCTCACTGTCAAAGCACCATCCTTCTGCTGAGCTGCTCCCAGGCTGCTGCCACCATTGCTTCCAGTTTATCTTGTGACAGGCAATAAAAAATGAGGGTTCAGGCACCTGGGCCCCGTTTTTGGTTGGCTGGTTGTGATTTCTTACACGGAGCCCAAGTATTCGCATAGCACTGTATTCTGGATGGGCTATGTTCTCGTCCTACTGTATATCTAACGGACTGTTGAAATCTCCTTATTAGCATTATAGTTGTATATCACAACAGTTTTGATTCCTGTCTGCTAGCCATCGTACATGTGTAGACTGCAAAGACAATTTCTGACCTAAAGAACAAAAAAACTGCAAGGAAACACCATCTTTTACTTATGTAGCAACGTAATAAATGGCAAGCGATAAAGCATAGTATTATGCAGAAATTCTTGTGTTCAATGACATTTTCAGTGTCTTCCCCCCTTCCCCTTGCCGTT
The DNA here is from genome assembly GCA_013401315.1 of Balaeniceps rex. NCBI lineage: Eukaryota > Metazoa > Chordata > Aves > Pelecaniformes > Balaenicipitidae > Balaeniceps > Balaeniceps rex. The sequence continues at coordinate 68,364 of VYZW01022924.1, forward strand.
CTCTGTACAGCGATAAAATGCCGTTTAGTAGAAGGAGCTGCTTGTCTCCCTGGGTGCAGCCTTTTCTAGTTCAAGGTGCTGCAGCCCGAGGGGTGAAGCCAGGGTCTGCACCGAGAGCGGCCAAGTGCTTTGAACCAGGACATGCGCTGCTGTGCAGGCTGTTCAGCTCCCTTAAAAGCAAAGGAAGAGTTTTTTGCTAATTACCTCCCAGCTTCACCTCAGAGGGAGCTGCCCGGGCCCTGCAGCACGCCCCAGACTGCCAGGGGTTGGGGACGGCGTCGGGGTGGTGTGGGTGCCCTTCTGCCCCCCGGAGCTGGACACCGAGCTCTGGCTCCCATCTGGCTTACCCTTCTGCCATCTTGATCGCAGGAGCCTGCCTGGCAGGGTGGAAAGGCACCATTTAATAGAGCAAACAACAAAAAATAGATATTAGAGGTCTCATGCTTAAAATGTAAAAAAATTATATCTTTTTTAATTCTGCTTCAAATCTGCTGATGATGATGTTAACCTTACTATGGCATTCTGGTTATTTTTACAGTAGCTTTTGATATATACATAATGAGAACCTGGATGTTTTGTAGAATATGGGACACATTTATCCTCAGAAAAGTCCTGTTTCAGGGCAACACTCGGATATGCTTATCTCTGTGAGTTAGCATTTGCCCTTGTGCACATGGGGCTCTGAACTCCCCCCGTTCCCGTGCCTGGTGAGCCTGGGGTCACCCCTCAGGTGACACGCTTAGGACAGCACCAGCCTGGCTGAAGTACCTTTGCTCAGCACCGAGGCTCAGCACACTTGCGATGACCGCCCCAGCTTCCCTGCAGTTCCTCCTGCCTCTCCGCGCGGGCTGCACTGCCTGCCGGCGGCCGGGCTGGAAAAGCTGGCACTGAGGTGTGGCGAGGAGCGAGGCGTTAACCGCAGCGTGGGCAAAGCTGCGACCCCCCGGCGCCATGCGGAATCCCCAAAGGCACCTTGTGGCGCTTCCCCTCAGGGACACCCGTGTCCTCCCCTCCGCAGAGCTGGGGACGGTGGTCCCCTTCTCATCCCTGTCTGACCTTCATGAGCCCGGCGCCGGCCTGAGACAACGCCACAGCGAAGGAGCGACTAATCCCCTTGCGAAGCAGAGGTTCGGTTTCTTTGGGAGGACAAACGCTCAGAGGAGAAAAAGCCCCGAAATGCCTGGTGCAGGGCACACAGGCGAGAGCAGATGCTCCCTGGGGATGGCAGGGCGTGTGGCAGGGTGCGGACATGGGCGCGCTGTTTCCTCGCTCCGCTCGAGTCGCCAGCGGAGCCTCTCGCCGGATCAAAGTTGTCTCTGCAGGCCTTTCATCTCTGTTTGACTCCTGTCTTCAGCAAGGAACAGAGCCTGTGTATGAGGTTTGCCACAGCAGTAGGAAGGCTCTCAGAGTGGGTTTCCTGCCAGGGAATTTGCATCCGTGCTCCCCAAAGGGTTTTGGCAAACTCCCAGGTACGCACAGCTCCTGCCGACCCGGCACGGCAGCCCCTGCGTCCCCCTTGCCCGCGGCGCCCGGCGCAGCCCACGGAGTCGGCCTCTGAATGCCTGTGTTTTGCAGGTCCCTCGCCTGTGACAGACACTCCGGTGACGTTTCCTGCACACTCCTGAATCCCAAAGGTCCCTCTGCCTTCTGAGGAAGGGCCGGAGTGGGTCTTGAGCAAAGCTTCACCTTTTTCCTTTGGAAAGTCTCGCACTGGTACTCAAGAATAAGCGTCAGGGCAGCATCCCAGGTAACTTCTCCCCTCTAGTGATTGCGAGCTACAGGAATGGCAAATGTGATCTGTGTCCTTCGGAGCAGACAGCAGTGCTGCAGATGAGCGTCCTTCCCCAGCCGGGGCTGCCCCTGGGGTCCCCCTGCTCCCGCCATGGCCCCCAACCCGCTCAGGAGCTGCCCGGTGGCTGCGGCCGCAGAGCAAACGCTCCCAGTGCCAGATGGAGCTCACGGCCCTTCAGTGGCTGGGGGGAAACGTGCTCCCTGCCCAGGGGGTTCGCAGGGAGCTGGGCGTGGGTGGTTTAGAGAAGTTTAAATCTGTGGGTGCTTTTCAAGCAAGTAGAAGACAATTTGTCTTTTATTTGTCTAGGAATGATGGCTTCTTATCAGACGTACAGCCAGTAAGCAAAATAGTGTAACGTAAAGCTTTCTATTGAAAACTACAGAATGACTGTTAACAGTTTTGTCAAACTTGATCTCAAAAAAAAAGAAATTTGCAAAATGAGAAGGAAAAGTGATGAACAGGTCCGTCCCCAGTGTGTCTAGGCCTGATCTAAAATGCCCATATTACTTTATCGACACCATCACACCTAGCCACAAGGGGACGGCTCCGCTCTCGCTGTGTGAGGCAGTCCATCGTACAGAGCGCTGGAGGGGAAGCTTTGCCCCGTGCCCTGCACTGGTCGATGTAAAACATCGCTGGTGGCCCTCACACCGGGGCATGCCTGCGGCACAGGCTGTGCCTGCAGCCCGAGTCAGTCCCACACCAGGCAAGGAGCTGGCCTGGCGTCAGCCGTGGGGCTGATGGAGGTGGCTTTCTGCCTCCTCCATCTTAGCGTGTTCCAGGACTGAGACTTTGCTGCGAGCTCGGGGCTGGAAAGACAGTGCTTTGGCTCAGGAAAAATTATTCAGTCCCAGCAACGCACCCATGGATCGGGGTCTGGCAAAGGCTGCCCCCCAAGACACCCCCTACAAAGAGGGAGGTGAAGGCAATGGGCTCTGATCATCGCTATGAACATGGCGCAGATTGTGGAGATTGGTTCGTCTGGGCACTTTTTTGCTCCAATTTTCTCGCTTCTTCTGGGTTTGAGCATAAAGGAAGCAAATAATAGAATATTTGAGAAGAGAAACATCAAACGCATTTAATACTGTTTATCCAAGGGACGCCAGATGAGCTCATTTGGAAGAAGACTTCAGAGCAACTTGCCGTGCTGGTTGCAAACCAGTTGGGTGGGGAGAGCCAGGCCCCTGCTTGCCCAAGAGCAGTCGCAGCGGCGCGGCGCTGCCGGCGGACGCGGGTGCCCTCGGGGGCAGCAGTCCCCGCCAGGGCAGGGGCCAGCCCCCACGGCTCCCTGCAGCCCCATGGCCCCCCGTGCCCTGCCGTCGGTATCGCCCCAGACGCGCGGCCGTCAGCCTGCCCGCCCTGGTGTGCTCTGGGCGCTTTGAGCACTCCCCTCTGCAGGGGCTGTGTTATCTGTTGGGCATCCTCCAGCTGGTGTGGAGAAGATCCTAAGGCAGAGTTTTGTCGCCAGAGTTTTTATAAAATGGTCTAAAAGCTTGTGTGAGGGGGTTATTGGCTTCCTCGCTGTATTAGCTTTAAAAAAACAGTAGTTCAAAACACTAGTAAATGCCAGAAGCTGCTGAATTTGGTACTAAGAAAGCAAGCCAAGAGGGATGCAGGGAGGACAGGAGTAGTGGGCAAGGGGGAGGGAAAACAAGCAGAAAACCTAGGCTGGAAACCACAGAAAAGCTTATCTGAGTGTGAGCTGGGAGGAGAGAGCGCGGGCAGAGCAGAGACCTCGCGCCGGGGTGGGACACGTCCTGGCCCCGCGCAGGGCTGGGTGCTCGGGCATCCGAAATGCTGTTGCCTTAGCTGCAAACCCACCGCCCTCCTGCGACTTGGGGAGAAAAGTTTTAACACTTGCAATAAACAGCTCATTAAAATGTCGTGGAGGGTACATGCATCCGAGCCCTTTGCTGAACACGCCAGGCGTGCCATCCCCTCTGCACGAGGTTCTCCTGCAGGCACCCAAGCCCCGTTTGACAGGCAGATCCCCCCGGCCACCCCATTCCTCCCGCTGCTCTCCTTGCCCTTCCCAAGAAGCTGTAATCATAAGCACGCCAGAAGCAGGCTACAGCCTATTTGCTCCAGTGCTTTATTCCAGAATATTCTGGAGTATCACATATATCAGAATACTTTATTCCCAAATATTTTTTCACCCTTGAGGACATGAAAATCCACCAATTTGTAAGTGAAGAGCAGCTGTTTGCAAACAAGAGCAGCACAGTTTGCAGTCACTCCAGCTTTAGCTGTTCGTGATCAATACAAATTAAGCTTGCAATAGGAGTTGATTAAAAAGGACACAGTCGGTGTTTGTGAGCATTCATTTGAATTTCAGATTGGGTTTCTCTGATAGCATCCATCCATGTTTCCCTGAAATTTACTTTTTCCATGCAGGACCTTATGGAAGAGAGATGAGAAAGAGCTGCTCTTCAGATGCAGAACAGCACACTCGTGCATAGCCAAGTTGGTTATTATGTATTTAGCTCCTACATATTCAATATTAAAGTAGGTTGAAGCATTTCTCCCTGGAATTGTTTCAGCAGGAGGGTACAGCTTTGCCTAAATTGTGCTTCTAAAATGGTATTTTGAAATGAAAGATTTCAAATTAGAGTTTCACGCTGAGATTTCAGAATGCTGGGACAGCTCATTTAGCTGTTATCTGAGCTGAAATCTTGTGAAAATACTCAGTGTCTCCACTTCTCACCCTAATTTTGGATAAAATCAAATGTCAAAATGACAGAATTTCCCACAGCAAATTCCTTCCTCTGGCTGGCTGAATTCATTCTTGCCACGCGTTAGCTGGTGCCGAAGGCAGTTAACCACATGCCAGTGGAGAAAATAACAGTAATCCTTCCTGGGCCGGTACGGCCGCAGAGGGGAAACCGAGGCGGGAGCAGCGCGGCGCTGTTAGCGCATTGTGCTGGCTGCGTCAGCGCCCACTCTCGCTCCGTGCCTCCAGCGCCTCCAGCGCCTCCAACGCCTCCAGCACCTCCAACACCTCCTGCATGGGGGCTGGCTCGATGACCTGCGGGATGCTGAAGTTGGAGGCACAGTCACCCTGCTTGCCCTCCACCTGGGTTAGGGGAGGAGAGGCTTTTCCAGGAGCAATTCAGGGCTTAGGCACGCTGAGCCGGGTTTTGAAAGCACCTTTCTGTTCAGCAAAGGTGGAGTGAGCAAAGGGACTGGCCTGGGCTCGCAAGTGGCTAGTCAGTCTGTGACCGGGGTCGTCTAACAGAAGGGGGGACGGGAGAGGCAGAAATACAGCACAGTTCCTCCCCTCCCCATGCCTGTGCCATGGGTCCAAAAGCGTCTCCACGCTCTCAGCAGTGAGCTGACCCCAGGTGCTGCAAATGACAGCAGCAGCTAGCAAGGCACGTGGAAGGTCCGAAAGCTTCCCCTTGCCTTCCTTTCTTCCTAAATATTCAATAATATACACCCATGGGGCTGCTCTGCGGAATGGCCCGTGGAAAGGAGTTCATTTGCAGCTTGAATGATTTGCAATGCATAACCTGAACAGCTCTGGTCAAATACGGAGCTGCTGAACTCTCTCTGCAAGAAGGAACTTTTCACTAGAATATTAGCAAACGTGTTAACGTTAGCAATGAAAATGGAAGATAGTGATGGGATTGTAAATGGACTCGGCTTACCCGTGCTTTACACGGAGGAGAAGAACGGCACCTATGGCTGCAGTAGCTAAACTGACGATTGGTAACACACGACAACAGTGGATCTTCCTGATCTGGGCTGGTGACTGCTCACCAAGTATGAGACCAGGGATCCCAAAGCTTGACAAAGCACAGGTAAAGAGCTCGTACAAAATACGACGTTGTTATAAAGTGTTATAAAGTTCATGCATGACCTTTAGCATTTGGATGTTGCTTTGCCAGCTTTTGATTCTGTGCCCAGAGCTGGGCAGGATGCTGGGAGCTGTGGGTGCTCCGCTGCCTCGCTGCGGGCCTGGGCACAGCTGAGATGGGATCAGGGCCTCCGTGGGCTCCTCGCCTGCCTTGCTCGTCAGCCCTTAGCTGCTGCGGTGTGCAGGAAGCTCCCTCCCGCCTTCCTCTGCCGCGGGCTGATTTATGTTGCTGTTTACTCCATGGGCACTGAAGCTGCCGGGAATGGAAAGGTCTCTTCCCTGGACTCAGCTGGGCAGGACGCCGTTTTGCAGCCCCGGGAAGGATGGGTTACGGGTGTGTGGCTGCGGGGCGGGGAGCGGGCAGGCCAGCAGCATGGTGACCGCAGGAGGGTGGTGCAGAGCTGCAGTGCTGGTAATGTTATCACTGCGGCGGTTGTTGGCTGCACCTTGCAGTTTATGGAGGGCGCATTTCTAAGAATAACAGCCGATAATTTCACTAACAACGTCTGGCACTGTGTCACCGCTGGTGGAAATGCCACCCTGTGTCATGATGGCGTGCGATAGCGGCTATCTGCCTGCCCAAGAGGGGACAGGCGGTGCCATTGGGGTACGTCTGAGCACCGAGCTGCCTCTCCGAGGGAGGGAAGGAACTTACCCTCCAGCCCCAATTGCAGAGCAATCAGTGACGTGGTCAGAATAGCAATTAGTGCTCACGTTAATAATGCCCCAGCCGCACTCATCACGCGACTAACGCATTGCATCGCGGCACAGCAGCTGTGGGGAAGCACAGGGGGTCGGTGCCGGCGGCACCGTGCTCCCAGCCTCCCCTCCAGCCGCTGCAGCAGGTAGACGAGCGCTCGTGAGGGTGGAAACCACTGTCCTGTGCAAAATCGTCTTTGTCTGCATTTATTGTATTTGCTTGTTTCAGGGGTGGCCTGCTTCCTCTGCTGCCCGGTGGAGAGGATTTCCGTGTTGAAATGTCACCATAATAAATACCTGCACGGTATTTACTGTAGCTTTGCTGTGTTTTTAACTCTTGTATGGCTTCTTTCACTTCAAACAGGAACTGACCCACACTTCCCGTTCTTTATCCATCCCACAATATTCGACTCAAAACACAATGTGGACGCCTGACAGGGTGACAGCCATCTCCTATGCTTTTGTTTTCTAGTCCTGGCTATCGAGGCTCTGCCAGAAATGACAAAGTCTGTTCTCGCAAAAAAGTCTGAAATACCATGACACTCAGCAGCGTTTTCTCACGTGATCCCCAAAAATGCGGGCTGAGATCATTTACATCAAGGAGGCATCCGCTTTAAATGCTTTGAGAGTTTTAGGTCAAACTCCTGACATTCAGCGGCGTGTTTCTGACAGTGAGCTGCACGTGCCGAGGGCTGGCTCCGCAGCGTGTGCCTGCCGCCAGCCACCAGCCACCGGCCACCGCCTCCGCGGCGGGACCGTGCCGGGCTCTTCTGCTTCTCTGCAGTGCGAGCAGCATCCGCGCGGCTGTTTCTGCAGGTACGGGTGTGCAGGCCACGCTGAAGTTGCTTTCAAAATCCCGGCTGTACATGCATTCTCGTCACATCGCTTGCCTGTTTGTGCATGCTCAGGACTTGAGGAATAAGCTTTGACATTTGGAAAAAACCAAACCCAAACAGAAATCAAAGAAGAGATTGCTGATAAAAAGGAGCGGGCAGAGACAGAGCAGCAGCTGTCAGGCTGGATGATGAATGCTGCACAAAAGAAAGGACAAATCTGCTGAAAATAGTGCCCAGGAAGCTACAGCTGCATTGCTGGTATGCAGGTAGAACTGGGTAGAATTGTGTTTTCTGAAGCAAATGTATAAGCTGTTTGGAAATGTCCAATATCTAAAAACAGAAGACATAAATCCTATTTCATCGAGCTCTTTGAACATGCTGCATTTACATTTTAGGTTTCCCACTTAAAATGGGGACATCTTCATGTGTTTTGCAGGACCGCATGTTTATACCATTTATTTTCTCAGAAGAAGGTGCCCCTGTCTGGGGAGATGCCAAGCTGTGCCGTTCTCCCGGACTTGCGCTTTTGCAGAACGGTGCTTTCACCCTCCCAATGGAGCACTTCTTTGAAGAGAGCTGTGGAAATGGGAAAGCCCGGCGTGCCCACCTGATGAGAAGGAAGACCGAGACCCCCCCCGCCAGCCCCTCGCTGCTCCGTGACCGAGCGAGCGCAGCCGGGCAGCAAGCGCACGACTTGGCAGAGCTCCTCTCACCCCTCACCTGGGCGCAGGGAGGCGGGGGAGACCTGGGCAGCCCCCAGCCTCACCACATGGTTGCACTGACTTCAGTAGCCCTGTGCCAGCGTGCATCGGCTGTGGTAACTCCTGCTATTACCATATGTAGGACAACCCCATTCCCCTGCCCAGCGAGTGCTAAGGCACGGTTCTCACTGATGCCAGCTAATTTTGCAGAAATAAATAGGAAGTAAAACAATCAAAGATGTCTGACTTTGGAAACATGTTAGCTTTGTCAGGGCCTTGAGGGCACTGATCAGCCCTGATGTCCCTGACCAGCCTCACCTGGGTCCCCCTCACCCCGCCCATGCCTAGGACCCCATTTCTGCCCAGCCCAGCCCAGCCCAGCCCAGCCCAGCGCTGCTGCAGGATGCTGCACTCCAGTCGTGCCTAGTGCCTGTGGAAGATGTGACTGACCCAGCTCGGTAACCTCCCAGTCGTGGAGGAGTTTCTGCAAGGAGCTACGTACGTGAAATGGCCTCAAGTTGCATCAGGGGAGATTTAGGTTGGATATTAGGAAAAATTTCTTTACTGTGGTCAAGCATTGCAACAGGCTGCCCAGAGAGGTGGTGGAGTCACCATCCCTGGAGGTGTTCAAAAAGTGTGTAGATGTGGCACTTTGGGACACGGTTTAGTGGGCATGGTGGTGTTGGGTTGACGGTTGGACTAGATGAGAGGTCTTTTCCAACCTCTATGATTCTATCTAGTTTTCATTTAGGTAAGTCAAGCACAGCACTGCTGAAGTGCAGGGTTTGTAGTCTGTCTCCTGCCATTCCCACCTGGGGATCTAAGCGTTTCAAAGGTGGTTTGTCCTATGCTATGGCAGTACCCGCTGTTACATGCGTAAAGGCAGGCAGACTTTGCTGCTGGGAGAACGGCTACTTGCTCTAAATGTAGGTCATCTGCATGTTAGACCTACGGTAATCAGAGCGCTGTTAAATCCATGTGCTGTAGTTCTATAAATCTGGGTTTAAGTGCTTCCAGGAAACTGAACTGCAGAAGGCAATACTGCTAGCAGATTGTCTTCTTCCTATAATTAACTAAATAACAACAATAATAAAAATAACAAATCTGAAAATACGAAGTGTAGGAGTTGCATGTTCTGCAAAACCTTACAAGGAAAATCTCCTTTTGCTTTCAGAATGTGATGGATCAAGTACCTTTTGTAAGGGTTTAAGATTATAAGGGAGACCTTATGCAGCGTGTTTCTGTTTCAGAAATCGTGAAGGCTTTCCAATGATGCATCTCGGGGGAGTCCCAGTAATTGAGGCCACCTCTTAAAACAAGGCTCAGACTTAAATTATAAAGTGTGCATGTGTTCTGTGATTTGGATGAAATGCTTTAACTTGTGAGCTCTACTGTAGATGAATTTATGACCTGCAGAAGGCTTGTTACTGGGTTTCCTCTGTCTGGCTTATTTATTAACATACTGAACCTTCATATGAATAGCTGTACTGATTTCTGAAAATTACTTAATAAAATCAAAACTATTTCTTAAAAACAGGAGAGCAAATAGGCAGGGTGCATAGGTGGGCTGTGATATAGGTGCTAGGCAGCTTTTGCAAATGTGTTCATTACATTTTACTTTGTTTCTGTGTTTGCTGGTTTTCCACTGGAATACTGAATTTACCTAATAGATAGCTTTTCTTTTCTTAAGTTCCAACAATACAGCCTTAGTGGTTCCCAGGATCACTGCTCCATGCCAGCTCTTCTGAGGACAAGCGGGACCCCCTTTGCACCCTGTCCGTTGCTGTTGGCTTTCCCAGCCGTGCCAAGCCAACACCCCGGGAGGTGGCAGAGCCGTGCTGCACTGGAGACAGGGCACAGCACAGGGCTCTGCCGATGGAGATGAGGCCGGAGAGCTGATGTCCCAGATGCCAGCTGCTAAAGAAGAGGTTAGTGATCCGCAGAGCTCGTCCCGGGCACTGTGCCACCCTTGTGTCAGTGGTGACATACAGTCATGACCATCCCCTAGAACAGATGAGCTCCGCGGTGCATCCCTCGTCCTCGTTTCCGTCGAGTCAGAGTCCAAACTGCAAAGTCTCTCTGGGTGAGATTCGCCCCACGGGGGCTGATCCGGCCAGCTGAGACCGGCACATTTTGCTCCGTTGGACTGGCCCTGTTGCCTGGGGAAAGGGGCTCAGGGCATGGATTGATACAGTATGCAGGCTGGCTTTAAAACTGAGTATGTGGTCTAAAACGATCTAAAGCTGTCCCGTGCAGTGTCCCAAGCAGAGGGAGCTGGCTGCTGTTGCCTGTCCGGTAGCGATGCCGGTAGCTGCAGCGGTGCATCCCCAGCATCCCCGTGCTGCAGCTGTGCTGGCTGCAGCAGTCGGTGCTGGCGCTGCTTCCTCTGCCCAACGTGCGGCTCGTGGTGCAGCACCGCTTTGGCTGAAGTGCTGCTGTCTGCACATCCTTCCCATCAGAGAAAAAACAAAATGTGCTGATGACCTGGAAAGTACTGGATCAGAAGATCTGGCCAGTTTCCCAGCCAGTGGCTATGTGCCTCTGTGTGACCCGTGGGACTCAGATGTCCCATGCTCAGCTCCCAGCTCGTGAACAGCAAATGCTGTCTGCCCTTAGCACGGGGACAACTCCACTCTACCGTGAAATACTGACAATGACCGTCGATGGATAAAAGATCCATCTGGGTTTCAGGGATACCTTTCTAAAGCACAGATTAGTGCTTTAAGCACGTAGTTCCTATTCTCACCAGTGGCCAACTGCGCCTGCCTGTGTCCTGACCCTGGATGGGTGTCCTGGTGCTTTAGCTCTCATGAGGGTATGCAGACATGTTGGGGGGGAAGAAAACAAAAAAAAAAAAACCAAACCCAAAAAACCTCAACATTTATGAGGAGCTGTTGGTAAACTAATGCTAGTATTTTACCTGCTAGATTCTGTAAAGAGAATAAGGAAACAATACCAGGCTGAATTTTTATAGCAGCGTGAGGAACCCTGCCTCTTTACTATGTTTTCTGCTGGTATTCATCTTTTGAAGACATCTGAAATCATGTAACTGTGACAAAGGAACGAGGCTAATTGTTACAGGATTTTCATCACTAGCAAAAAGATCTGTAGAGGGAGAGCTTGTCTTACTAAATTCACCGCCCTGTTTGGCGGGGGAAGGAAGGGTCAGCTCTCAGGATAAAAGCCTAGATCAAAATATGCTCCTTCTGCATTTTGGCATAGTAAAATGCTAAATATATAAACAGGCCCTTTATCATGAAATACATTGCAAACTCCTTCAGTCTCATCAGCCACTCCGTCACTGTCATGATTTCCCAGAGCTGATTTGGGTCAGTAAGAAGTTCCTGGTGCAGGAAAACATCCTGTTTTTCCTTTTGTTATTTCTTGATCATTAGAGGGTTTTCAGCCTGCCTGGGAGCTGGACCAGGGTGTGAAAAGGTGGGTTTATGCTGCTTTGGCTCTTCCACAGTGCTAGAGCCAGGGGGAGGCTGATCAGCTCCAGGTTTAATTTGGTGTATCCTGAAGGCTTAAATCAAAGCATTTCAGGTGCCTGGCTGCCGAAATGGCCCCATCAGGCTCGCAGATAACTTGCCTGACTCCACTGCTCCCCAGGGCTGAGTGAGAAGAGGTATAAAGCTGCCACAGAAGCGCTGTAGCTCCCACAGGCAGTCTTCAGTGGTCCCTTAAATTTCAGCTTTGATTCCTCAGCGAGTGCTGGGCATCTGTTCCCTGTTGGGCTCGGGCTGCGTCGCACCCTGTAATGGCTGGTGAAACACTGTTCTGCTGTGAAAGCTCATTAGAAGCAAACTCTGCTCAAAAAATGTACTATTCTGAGAGCTGTGGTTCCTCCCAAGGTGATTATAAAACACCTCAAATCCACACACTGAAGTGCTCCCAACAATTAGTGTGAATGCCAAATATTTTGGCTTAAGAGCTGTTCCAGTTGCAATGGTTTCAGTGCCAGCGCAGCTGGAAGTGGATGGGGGAATAGCACAGACAGGGCAAATAATCCTGCGCTACAGTGAGCCTGGGATCCCTAGAACAGGTCCTGGCATCTGCTTGTGCTGTGCACTCTAGGATAAGTGCTTGTGCAGAGGAGGTGTTTTGGAACAGCGTTAGTATGTCCTTGTAGCAAGACAGCAGCTGCCAAGCATGAGCTGGCAGGGTCAAGGCACGGAGGCAAATCGCAGCACATCGTCTGTACCCCAAACTTCCCTCCCCAGCCACAGAAACCCTCTGGCTTTCACCCAGCACGAGGAGCCACACAGCCAGCTGTTGGGATTAGCAAGCTGTAGGACAAATCCTCTGCTTTCACCCCAAAAGAGGTCCCCCCTTCCCAACACGTGCCGGGGCTGTGCGGGCAGAGCAGAGCTGGGGTGCAGCATGAGAGCGGGGGCTGGCACCTGCTCGGCTGGACGTGACTCCCCTGGGACAAGTTGGGGCTGCAGCTGCAACCCCGGCTGCTGGGAGGAAACCATCGCAGCTGGAAACATCTGTGTCCCTGGGGGGTGTTGGCAGTGCCGTGTAGCATCCTCCTGGGCCAGGGGCTGCGTGGGTCGTGTGGCTCCAGGTCGGGGGCACACCGGGGCTGGGGGAGCATGGGGTAAATACTGGACGGTCAGCGGAGAAACTCCAGGCTTGGAATAAGGTGTCCAAGGCTTTGAGGCTGACTTCAGAGCCCAGGACTGGCTGTGTGAAGGAGATGCGGTGTGTTGGGGAAGACGGCTGGTTTCTGAGAGCATGCAGGAGGGACGGCGATGTGTCTGCAAGGCTCAGCCTGGGCCCAAGGACCAGATCGGGGTGTCACTTTAACTAACTAAATAAATAAAAAGACACCAGAAAGTCTCTGGGGATGACCCTGGGGCAGTTTCTTGGCCTCTGCTGAAAACCAAGGGGGGAGGCCAAGGAGCACCTGGGTCAGGGTGAAGCCCTCCAGCCCCAGGGGGCACAGAGAGGGATGGCTGGGACCATCCTCACCACTGCCCTGAGCACCAAGGATGGCTGCGGAGGGTGAGTACTCACAGCGGTTGTTTTTCTAGCTAAACCAGTAATAACTCATGGCTCAGAGCATCCCCTGGACACGCAGGCAGGAGAAGGCTGGGTGTCCCCGTGGGACACCCTGCAGAGACGGACGCTGGTCATGCTCCACAGAGGCCGTGTCCCCTTCCCCTGGTCCTCGCTGCGCCGCAGGAGTCAGGCTCTCCTGTGCTCCAGCAGAATTAAGTTATCCAAAGAATTTTTGTTTAACCTTGTTGTTGTTCAGTATTTTCCCCTCAGTCCCACCAGCACCGATGTCCTCGCCAATCCACACTGCTACAGCCCGCCACAGCTCCCATCCCCGGGAGCAATCCTCATCGGGTGCCCCCCGCCCCTGGGTGACCTGCAGCCCCCCCGGCCGCTCTGGGCTGGGGATGGAGCGGGGGCAGCGAAGGCTTCCTCCGTCTCAGCCCCGGCTTCTCCCTGTACGAGGTCATTTCCCCCAGGACATCAATCACTGCTTTCAGGCCTGCTTTTGTTGCTGCTTCAGTGCGTAGCGATGAATCAAGCCCAGGCAGACAAAGCCTGTATTAATTTTGCTGCAGTCTGGTGCATTAATACACTAATTATTAACTATTATAAATCCTTTTTATGAGATTCTGAGCAATAACATCTTCTGTTCTAAAAATATACCAGGAAGGTAAGGAGGCACAAAAACATAAGTGCCAAAGAAGCTATTTTAATTTCCTAATATATTTCATGCTATTAATTTATGAGAAAACTGCTTGCTGTGGGTATTAAGCAATTAAATTGCGGCTGCGGGCTGAAAAATTTCAAATTAGGTAACATTTTCCCCCAAATGGCCACTCCATATATGGAGCGCAACCTGCGCTGGCTATTTTGGGGTTTGTATTTCACTTGTAAAATTTAAACGTATATGCAAAGAGGAGCATTTTCAATCCTGGCTATGTTGCAGCTGTGTCATTAAACCACAGATAATCAGATTTGCATCTGCGGCTGGACTGCAAGGACAAGTCGCGAGCAGGGACTGGGGGTCGGGGAGCCCCGGCTGCGGGGGGCAGACGCCGTGCCTGGCAGAGCGCCCTGCAGCCCCTCGGACGCCGCAGCATGGGTGCCTGCAGCGCTGCTTCTGCGCTGACGGGCAGGAAATGCTTAATGATGTACGGGAGCTCCATATAAAACCTGAAATAATGCCAGCGAGCTGTTGAAACTAGCGGGAAATCAGGCAGTGACAGAAACTCAGAGGAGCTTTTTTAAAAGCCTTATAAAGAAATTTCCCAGGGGTGTTGGACGGGGTCGGCGTTCGAGCTGTTGCACACAATCCCTTGTTTTCTCACCGATAATCGAAACTGCCCCCGAACAAGCTGTTGGAAACCCCCAGGTATTGTTCAAGATGCGGATCCGCTTTCGCGTTCAGGCTCAACTTTATTCTCGGCATTTCTAGAACAAGTCGCGAATTCAAGCAACGACCGGGAAAACCGCTGGGCTGCTCGGCCGGAGCCCGGGGCTCGCAGCGCTCCGGCACGGCCCGGGCGGGATCCGCAAACCCCGCGGGCACGGCCCGGGGAGGGGGCAGGCCCGGCAGCCCCCCCGGGAAAAGAACAGCACCCCAAGGCAGAACAGAACAGGAGCCCCCCCCCCCCCGCGGCCTTCGCAGCCCTCACCGCGCTGCACGGTCCCATCTTCTGGCAGAACCTCGTAACAGCAGGCAATAAAGCCGCAAGAAAGCAGACTCTGTTTTGTTTGGGTTTATTTTATTTTATTATTTTATTTGCACAGAATTTTATTCCTTTGGAAAATGTCAATTTCTCAAAACCGAAATTTTGCGAAGAGGAAAGGGCAGTTCTGCTTCATCTTCTGGCTCAAAGATTTTGAGGAAGAACTTGGGAGCTGTCAAAACATTTCGTTCTGGCCTTTTCTAAGTTGAAAAGCTCAGCTGATGCATTTCACAATGATTTCTGGTTTGGGGAATTACTTACAATAAACCAAACTGCAGCTGAAATCCAAGTGCAGGCCCCATCCCAGCGTGGCGGGGCGATGGGGAAACCAGTCCCAGACCGACACGTCTGCCCTGGAGGGGCTTTGGGGGGCATGAGGGCATCTCCACCTCGCCAGCACCGCAGGGGACCAGCCGTGGTGCTGCAAAGCCCCACCATGCTCTTCTTCCAACGCAGCTTTGCTGCCGGTCCGAGCTGTTGGCTGCAGGCACATGGCAGGTGGCTGTGGCTGGGAGGTGACACGCGGACGATGGCCGCGCGGGTGCCCGCTGCCACGCTGTGCCACCCCAAGGCTGCTCCCACTGCCGCCCACCCGCCTGCAGAAGGTGTCCGGTGGCTGCAGTGCCACCTCCTGCGCTGGCTGTCACGGAGGAGGGGGAGCAGGACCCGGGCGGGGCACTCTCAGACGTGGGTGTAGTGGTGGGCAGAAACTGGGGCTGGTTGGTTTTTAACGTACCACCCCACGCCTACACGGCTGTGTGCGAGACAGTGGCCTTTTCATTCCCCAGAAGCTGTGGCTTGTAGGGAGAAGACATAGATGTGTATTTTTGTCCCCCTATCCAGCATGAAACAAAAATAGGTGTTTTAGGGGGTGTGCCTGCTCCTGGTGTACAAGGTTTCCTTGTATTCCCTCCAGGTATATCGGGTGAGGACCTTTCAGTGGATGCGCCTGCTTTCATTCAGAAAACACAGAGGCAAAGAGCATCTGAAGGATTTTGTTGTGCCTTGCCGGAGGGACTGGACTCGTTAACATACCGCCTTGCTCACCAGAACAGCATGTTTCTGGATGTCTGTCCCCATCTCTGTGGGCAGCTGCCCGCCAGCACATGGAGGGGGCAACGGAGGGACCCCCTCCTGCCCCCCTACCCTGTCTCCTGGGAGCTGATGGCAGCAAACCATGGGGTAAGTAAGACCAGGCATCGCTAGGAGGTCCTGCCTGCAGGAGGAATGGGGACCAAAGACCCCACAAGCAAGTGGGCTGCAACACCCATTACACAAACAACGTGGGCTGACGCAGTGTGCTTCATCCGCCCGGGGCCTCCCACCCTTTGCTGGAGTGACGGACACCAAGAAGCGAAGGCACGTCCTGGCTCAAGGGAAATTTTATGTTCAGGCAAAATTTTGGAAGAAAGTTTTAACATTTGGTGAGTTTCCAGGTAGGAAATACAGACTGCTTTTCATCTCGTCCTAAGGGGAGAGTCTCACAGCTCCTCACGGCTGTTAGAATTATTATACCTGACTATAAGAGGAAACATTGCACGTGTCCATAACGACAGAGGCCAACCACACAGCTGTCAAGCACGGAGCACCGGCCAGCTGTGAAAGAACGTCGCTTGAGCTGCTCGCTCGGTGTGATTCCCCACACTGGGTTTGCATCAACCAGAGGCTGCCAGCAGCAGCGCTGCCTCTTGTTGATATCAGTTGGCTCTTTTACACCTTATCAAACATCATATGCAATCTGTTGAATGAAAAAAAAAATCACGGACAAACACTGGAGCCTGCTTGGGATATGAGTAATTCTGGTGCAGAGGCCTACGGAAGCACTAATTCACCAACGGCTCAGTACCTGCGGCTTTGATTTGCAGGTCGTTTGGAGACCCACTGTGCCAAAACAAAGCCCTGTGGCTGTCATTATTTGGCAGTTACTAACTGGTGGCTTCTCTACAGCACATAGGATCAACTATTCACAGCCTTAGGTGTTTGGTGAGTAACGTGCCAGAAAGACTCAACTAAGCTGAGACATTACATTTTTTTTAAAAAGCGATCAGCCCTCCCTGTAGAAGT
The DNA here is from genome assembly GCA_013401315.1 of Balaeniceps rex. Taxonomy (NCBI): domain Eukaryota; kingdom Metazoa; phylum Chordata; class Aves; order Pelecaniformes; family Balaenicipitidae; genus Balaeniceps; species Balaeniceps rex. The sequence goes on from VYZW01022924.1 coordinate 85,028, forward strand.
CCTTGGTATGCGAAGCCAACAAACTTTTGTATGAAAAAGAGGGATATAGAGGCCATCGGCAAGGAGCCCTCCACAGCAAGAGGCGTGACGCGTGCTGCCAGAGCTGCTGCCCGCGCCGCGTGGATGTGAACACACAACGTACAGTGCTACATGTTCATAGTCCAGAGTAAGTGCTGAAGAGCTTTTAAAAGCACAGAAGAATGTGCACACAAAGGGAAGTCGTGCTATTTAGATAAGCATACCTTGACCTTTAGAGCTGCTGGCAAAGCAGACGGCTCTCGTCAGCACGCCAGCTCCGCAGGCAGTGCCAAGCCCTCCAGGCTGGCAGCCCAGAAGCGCCTGCCCTCTGCCACAGGCACGGCGGGGGGCTCGTGCCAGCTGGCTCCTCACCCTCCAAAATGCATGTTAAATATTGGGGCAGGGTGTGCGCCACCCATGCAACGGCTGCTTTTGCACGGGGACGTGTATGCGGAGGATGGGGCTGCTCCCCACGGCATGTCGTGGTGGGATGGGGCTTCCTCTGGGGCTGGCGAACAGCTCTGCTGGCTGGGCAGGCCCATTGCTTCCAGCAGAGAGGTGGAGAAAGAGAAGAGCGTGAGGTATTCTGGGCTTTTAATATTTTAAGGCCTGTTTTCAAAGTCCTAAAATAGCCTTTTTCCTTGTAATAAAAGACAACAATTGCTTCACAGTGCCCAAAATAATCCGTTTCCTATTCCACATCCTAGAACTACGTAAGCAACTGAGTCACGGAGGGATAAAGCCTGCCGTGCACCACGTGACAGACGCGGGATACTGGTGCTCACCTGCACGCCCGGGCACATTTGCACACCTCTGATGAGGGAAGTCCTCATAGCAAACAGCAGTTCACCTGATTTACTGTTAATTGCCTTTCAGGTTCTGCATTCCAGATGGTACCGTGAAAAACAGTTTCTGAAAACTTGCTTTGTGGGCAGCACACATAGGTAATGCCTGCCCTTCCTTGCTGCGCGTGCGGCGTTTCGGGGCGGTCACACCGGTGTTTCAGAGCGGTCATGGTCACACCAGTGTTTCAGAGCAGTCGCTGCGGTGTTTCAGAGCGGTCATGGTCACACCAGTGTTTCAGAGCAGTCGCTGCGGTGTTTCAGAGCGGTCATGGTCACACCAGTGTTTCAGAGCAGTCGCTGCGGTGTTTCAGAGCGGTCATGGTCACACCAGTGTTTCAGAGCGGTCGCTGCGGTGTTTCAGAGCGGTCATGGTCACACCAGCGTTTCAGAGCGGTCGCTGCCATGCAGCAGCCCCGGCAGCAGTTCGTTCTGCAGATGCTGTGCCGAGGCAAGGCCCGCCGGCTGGGAAAATGCTTTTCGCTGCTGCTTGGCTTGGCATTCGTTGGCTGATTTATCGCAGGAGAGCCATTGAGATCACCTGTAACCCACCTGTCATAGTTATTTCTGCTCGAGTGTTAGCACTATCATACGTGCACGGCCATTTTCTTATTATCAAGCACTTGAGAGAAAAAGACTGGTTTGCGGTTGAAATGAATCACTGGTGTTATTCACAGAGTCACTGATGTTACGAGCAGAATCATTTCATTAACAAGCATGGTTGGTAAGACTTGATTGCTGCTTAAATTCTTAATAACTAAGTAAATCAAATGTTTACTCCTTAAAAGTGAATGTTGGTAAGCCCCCCAGCAATGCACTGATTTACAAGGCCAATACAAACATGATCTATTTGTACCACAGTCTTTTATGAAGAGTTACAATGGCATTCACTCCAGGCAAATAGCTTTTCAGAAATTAGGACATAGTTATGTGTGACCTTTAAAATACAAGTTCCAGACTGTGGCTCATCCACCCATCTTAAAAACATCATATTCCTCTCTCCGAGCACAGCCAGAGGGTGGAAGGCAGAAACAAGGGACTGAAAGATTCCCCCTATGTACCCAGCCTGAGCCAAAGGAAATATCACCAGCAGACTTTGCCTTTTATACCTGGGAATCTTTCAAATTGTCTGCAAGCCCATATGACTCCAAACTCCTGCTCTTCTGCAAACCAGCTCCTGCAAGTTGCAAATCCTTGCCCACAGAAGCGGCGATGCTGACGGGGAAGGTGGCAGCGGTGCAACCAGCCCTTGGCAGGTTTTGCCACCCGAGGGAAACATTTCTCATTTCTCCAGCCAAGGGAAAGCCCCGGCAGAGGAGCCGTTCCAACACCCCCTGCACCCAGGCTGGCCTTGCGGCCGGAGCCCCGAGCCCTTCAGCAGCGCCGGTCCCTGGCAAAGCCCGGGGCTGGGCAGGGGCTCCCGGGGCTGGAGGGAAGCTCGGGCAGGCGTTGGTGCCGGGCTCTCTGCCTTGGGAAGGGCCAGCAGCACCCACAGCAGATGTTGGGAGGCTTGTGTGATCGGTCCAGGGCTGTTTGCCGGGAGGGGCTGGGCAGTGCCTGACCCGGCTCCTGACTGCTGTTTTAAAAGGAAAAAAAATAATGAAGATGCTCAGGAAAATTTTTAACAGAAGGAGAAGCACCCGTGGGTGTATAACACAGAGGGGTCAGCTTGCTGTAAGACACATCTCTCACAAGTGGGAATTTAAAAACCGTGCAGTTACTTTTTTTACCCTAAGAGGTTTTACTACCAAGGACACAGAAAATGCGTGTAAGGGGGTGGCCTCATGTAGTGTCTCAGCCTGTTGCTGCGACCGACATGCAGTCCTCGTGCAGGCTGGCCCCTGTCTCGCAGGCGGCAGGGACAGCGTAAACCCCAGGAAGGAAAAGCTTTTGATTTTTTTTCTCTCCAGTTGACCTCCTTGGCTTTGGTGCTGGCCAGCTGAAACCTGCTGTTAAGGCTGTGGGCTGGAAGAAGGTGGGGACGCCGAGAAGGTTTGTGCTTTTGATTTTGTCTTACGCAGATTGTCATTTCTGAGCTGCAGGACGGCTGCAAAGTTTGGGTAGGAAATTTTGGGTTTTTTTTAATGGCTGCTCGTGTTGTTTTGCTAGTGTAAATGCTTTTCAGCGTGCTGCGCTAAAGACCGTCAGGATCTAAAAATACTCTTTTATCAGGACCTAATTCTGGGCAGGGCCCTGGCGCTTGTGACTTCCACGGCAGTGCAGTGGGCAGGACCGAACACGGTGACCGCTGCCGGGCGAGAGGCACTGCTGCCGGGCACTGCCCCGGCCGCTGCCCCGTGTCGCCCGGCTGATGGTGTGGAGCTGCGCTGGCACCCGCCGGTGCCCAAACCCACGGGGAGCGGCTCCCACCCCCGGGTGGGCTGCAGTGCAGCAGGGGTGAGTGAGCTGCCTCTCTACCGATGGCTTGAAACTGGTGGATGAGAAGGAGAAGCTCTTCCCCGACGGTGAATTGTTGCCCCCCTGCATGTCCCAGGCTCCCCATCCCACCCAGTCCCCCACACACAAGCATCCAGGGAGCAGAGGGGTGAGACATCACTGCTACGTGGGTGCTGCCCTCGGAAGCAGGGACCGGTTGCATGGCCTACTTTGAAATTGTACGTATCAGCATAAATGGCAGCGTGGATTCTGCCGCAGGGTCATTTCTGTCTGAGGACTAAATAAAAGCTTCTAAAAATACAAAGGGAATTTGCAAAATGAGAAAGTCATTTATACAATGAAGCACATCGCTCTGAAGCAAGAGAAAACATCAGCTTTGGAGCTGAAAACATTTTGTTCCTGGAGTCTAAACACTGTCAATGTAAGGTACTCAGAGGGAGGTGAGATCAAGCTGCAGGGATGCAAGGAAAATGGAAAAAAATCACTTTCCTTTCTTTTGCTTTGTGGGCTTACAGAGCTGCTGTGCTCCAGGCTGATGAAAGCTGTACTGTCCTTTCGGTACCTCCCCCCCAGCGTTTACCCAGGCTCTTGCTGCATCTTTCAGAGGAAGGATGAATACAGTTCTAAAATACGTCTTCTCTACGCCTTTTGTTGAAATTTTGGCCTGTGCTTTGGCCACCTCTGCTCTGAGCACTCGCAGGCTCCTGCCTGCTGGATGTCTGTGCCCGGATCCAGATCCATGGCTGTCCGCCTGCCTCCGCCCCGTGCTGGGGTCCCCGTCTCTGCCGCGTTCCGGGGGTCCCGTGGGCTAGCGGTGGGCTCACGGCACGCAGGCACCTCCCAGCGAGGAGCAGCTACAGGCAAAAGAGAGCCAAGAGCATGCCGGAGGCAGCACAGCGGGAGGTGAGGGGATGAAACAAGGAGGGTGACTTCGTCCCTCGCTGCTCGCAGGAGGAGCGGTGGGTCCATGCCACCCGTCCCACAGCAGGTCCCACGGGGTCAGGGTCCCGCTCCCCGGGAGCACGGTGCAGGCTGCCCGTAAGCCGCACACCTGGGAACTTGTAGCGGCAAGAGTAAAACCCTTCCCAGCTGGAGAGCGGGCTGCGGCAGGGACGAAGCGAGCTCCTGCTCTGCTCTCAGTGGGTCCTCCTGCCCCACCAGCCCCCACCTTCCCTCTCCTGCTCTTTCCTGCACCTCTCTGCGGGCACTGGCGTGTTCTGCCAGCACAGCCCGCAGCTCCGGCCCCACCTGCCCAAAGAAAACCGGTGCTGCTGGCTGGTGACCTCAGTTCTCCCCAGATGCTGGCCAGGGCTGGATGCCTATGGAAGGGCTGGTTTGTGAACTACAGATCAGTTCATTCCCTTTGGCAGAGCGATGGCTAAAACGCTTAGAAAAGCAAAGCTCCCAACATCTTTTTCCTGTCTATCTGTATTTTTTCATTTCTAAATTGCTGGTAACACATTTCACAGCAGCTGAGGGCAACTGGTCAGACAAAAGATCGTTCATTGCATCAGAGCATAGTTCTCTGCAGTCTGTTTCTACTGGCCTCCTGAGAGCATGTGATGAAGCAAGATGCTTCCCAAGTCAGAGCAGCAAAACGCTGCTTCTGTCTCCCAGCAGACTAAATTTAGTGATGCCGCAGGCAGCAAACATCCTCCTGCTCAAATAAAGAAGAGCTATTAGCACTGGGCGGAAGGGAAGAGGAGCACTTGGGTCCGAGAGGGGACCAAGGCTGCGCCAGTGGCACTGTGCTACGTCTCACATCCGCGGGAAGCTCTCCCCAACGTGGGAAGGCTCCGCTCAAGGCGTGGAGATGCTCCACCCGCTGAGAGCAAGGGTCGCCTGGGACTCCAGCGGCAATAACCTGTTAATCATTCAGCAGGTTAATAACTGTAATTACCCTTGGCACGCTTTGCTGAAGACTGGAGTTAATGAAGCTTCTAGAGAGAGAGAGCATAAACTTTTCAGCAAACAAACACCTGCCCGTGGATGTGGTGCAGGGCTCCGTCTAGGAAGGTTCTAGGGTCTGGTGCACCTTCAGCAGGGATCGGGGCCGGGATGAGCTCACGGCATGCGGGGAGAGAGATGCTCGAGGGACCAGCGCAGGGAGCGGGTGGTGGCTGGTGGCGACGGCTCCGGTGCTCGCCCTGCTCACCGCCCCATGGGAAGGGGGAGAGCGAGGCACGGGTGAGCTCAAGGCTGGGATTTGCCTCGGCTCTGCCTGAAGCTATTTTGCTCAACACTACAAGATGGTTACTAACATTTGAAAAATGCTGAGACTGAAAGCAGTGCTTATAGCTGCATTTACCAAGTCAGCGTTTTCTCCATGCAAAAATTCAGCAACGCTTCTGGAGGCTGCATCTACTCTGGAGCACCTAGTCTGGTCCTAGAGGTAAAACTGGATTTCACACGAGTGTCTTCATCGCCGTTATTTTGTTTGCTCTGGTCAATGAAGTAGGAGCAGGAGTAAGTCCTTGGGAGAGCCCCCTTTTCTCTTCGTGAGGCATGAGTCTAGCAGCCACAGGGTAGAGCAGGTAATTAAAAACGAGCTTCTGCAGGAGAATGAGAGACTGAAAACCTGCTAATTACGTATCTCCATCCCAACCTGCCCTCCCGCCAAAGCCAAATTACGCTGTGCAGCTCAGGACAACCGCTCTGTGCTGTGCAGACCCCTTCCCTGCCCACATACTCACGGCTATGGTTATGATAGGTATGGCCTATTTTGGGAAATCCAGAGAAACAAAAATAAACTTCAAAGCGTTTGAGAGCAGGAATGGTGGGATTTAAATCCAGAGCGGTTTCTGCTGCAAGGATGGTTCTGGGAAGGAGGCTCGCCTATTGCACGGCCGCATTTGTCCGTGAGTGGCACGGCACATGATCCCGCACTGTCTGGTCACTGTGCCGTTGATTTTAAAAGCGCGTGTGTTATTTTACATTCCTCTGACATGCAGGACTACAGAGCTTTAGCGAAATTCCGTGTAGTATTTCGAATGAAAACTAGAAATGTAGCTGCATGCTTACATACAAAGTTTGGAAGTCAGGAAAGGACTTTTTTAGCTGTGATAGCAGGCTTTGGTTTTGACAGACTTCGACTCATGCAGGCTTCAGAGAAGCACCTGCAGCACAGACACCAGCACCAGCAGCTCCCGGGTGGCTGGAGAGACACCCACGTGCAGCCGGCTGGGGTCACCCAGCCTCTCAGTGCCCGGCTACAGGGCACGGCATTTGGCAGCGCAAGTCCCCCAGCCCCTGCCTTCGCCTGCCCTCCCCTCCTGCAGGCACCTGCTTTCTGCTGCCGATGGTGGCCACCGGCCCACGGGGACGACCCGGGGCCATTGCTGCTGTAGGGAGCATGCCTGCCGCCCACGCGGGAGAGCTCGTCGTCTGCTGGGGCTGTGGGTGCTGCCTCATCCTTCAGAAAGCCGAGTCCTGGGACCAGCTCCTGCCTTCGACCTTCATTCTAGCTTGATGAGGAATTTTTTTTTTCAGATAAAACTCTTTTTTATCATGTGCAAATTAAAATACCATTCCCACCCTCTCCAGTGGTCCCACAACTGCCAGCATTATCTCAAACGTCTCCAAAATGCCTTCTTTGCAAGCTGCTGTTACGTGGTCTTGGAAGGACAGCCTTGTGCAAGGTCTGGAGCTAATTTTAACAACTTGAACCACAGGAACGGCCTCGCACCCAGCGAGGGTGAGCGGGTTTGCCAGTTGCAGCGTCTGGATCGGGGCAGCTTTTTCTTCCTTAGCTGTGGCAGAACATGACAGGCTCTTCACTCCGACAGCATGCCCCAGCTCATGTGAGTGAGTTGTAAGATTCCTGTAATGCCATTAATGGTGCAAAAGATGTGAATGGTCAATAACGTGAGCAGGCTGCATCCTGCTGAGCAGGGAACAGCCTTCCAGGGAGGTCTACTTGCACAAAAATGTAATTTATTAAAATAACACTGCCCGATAGAGACCAATATAGCAAGAAAAAATTCAGATGCTGGCTAGCAACGGCGCATACACTGCCTGCCCACAGGTAGAAACAGCCAACGTTACTCAGTGCTTCTGCCAAACAAACCGAGCAGCCAGGGGTAAGGAAGATGAGCTCCTGGGGGAGGATGCAGGGACCCTTGTTCCACGGCTCAGCGGATTTGAAGGAGAAGCAGCAGAAATCAGGGCTTGCTCATCCGCCACTTCGTACACTGCTATTTGTCGGTATTTCAGGGAGCTGGCCCATTTCTGACGACGGAAGACCCCTCCCTGTAAAGCCGTGCAGATCACCTTTCTCCAGTTCGTGCTCGCTTCTTCACAATAATCCCTCGTGGTACTTCCGAACAGCCCACAGCGATGCGCTACAGGGGCAGGAGCTGCGACCTGAAGCCAGCCCTGCTCACCAAGGAAACTGAAGAGCAATCACTGCTTGCGGTTACCCTGGCTTCAGCGGGGCTTTTGACGCTGTCTCCCAGTGTGCGTGTGCTGTGCACTTCTGTAACGCGGTGCTGAACCTCAGCTTATGCTTCCCACTGATGTAGCTCATACTCAGAAAAAAACAGCTACAACTTGACTCTTGAAAGCCCCCCAATTTCTTCTCTCTACCGTAGGATTCAGCTCTGAGTCAACCAGCTCCCAGCCAACTGCTGGCTCTCGGCTCCGTCCCGTTCATCAAAATGTGACTTTCAAAATGGCTAACGTGGCAATTGCTTGCATGTTAGAAAACAGCTGTGGGATGGAGCTACATGCTTTTAAGCCATGTTTTATATCATTGTTGTTGACTCCCCCCATTTTAGAAAATAATTTATTGTGCTGTTGCGTTGACTTTTCCTTCAATCTCTTTTCACAACCAATCAATTGGGAAACATCTGCCTAAGAAAAATCACCTCCAGCCTCTAGTAGATGTGTTCTCTTCCATTCGTTATCATGATGTTTCTCACTTACGTGATTACAAAATGCAGATGTTTATCAGTAGCACATGGTAAAGAAGACGTGAATCTGAATTTCTCAGATTCTTTCTATGAAATGTGATCCTGTTCAAAATCTGTTTCTGGCTGGGATGCAGAATGATGGCAGAAATGCAGGTTTCTCGCAAAGGTGTAGAGCGTGCACATTTCAGGGCTGCCACACCATGCTGCAAGTTTAGCAGCCATGTACTGAAATAGCTGCAGGCACTGCTGGAAAAAATGGGCTCTCCGGAGCCTGTGGATAACCTACCGAATCCGGAGTAAAGCAGCTACTTCCCTAACTGCGGTGTGATATATATATGTACCTATATACTTTTATATACATAGCGCTGTAAGAGTCCATTGTGATTTATGGACACGGACTAATAAAACACGTTTCTTTGGCCACCAGAGCATGCAGGGCGGTTAGGGAAGCTGTAAAAGTAACTCCCATGAAATGAGACCCCATAAAGTGCGTCCTCCGAGCGAGCACGGAGCCGTTTCCTGGCGAGGCGTGCATGACGGCTACGGGGAGCCCGCGCGGGGTCAGACAGGCTGCCGGCTGCTGCGGCTGGGCAGGCGCGGGGCGACAGTCCCCATCACTGGGCTCGGGGGGGAGAGCTCTGCTGGGGCGACAAGGGGTGAAACCGGGCAGGGGGGGTAGAAAGG
>VYZW01022927.1:0-26004 GCA_013401315.1 Balaeniceps rex
AAAGCTGCTTTACGATATCCACAGCTCACTTTCTAGAACCACCTTGTAAACCACACTCTCGGTCATCTCTTTCCTCTAGCCTCGTGTCGATAACAAAGATATAGATGATGAGTTCAAGACTCTGTTTCAAAAGCTCTCTGGGGAGGTAAGTGGATTAAAGTGCAAGAAAAAGACTGGGACGTCTCTGTTATGATTATGCAAATATTTGACTTTCTAGTTCCTTTTACTGTCTAGTCTTCAAAAAACCAAGCAGTTCTCCCCTTTTATTAACTCANTAGGGGTAATGGGAGTGAGGACTGTGAAAATATTATCCCACGGTGAAACAAATTACCTGTGGAGTTAGCATATAATTTTGACAATTGCCTAGTTGGCCAATTCCTTCCTTTTTGTTTAGAAGCCCTGGGAATCGGAAAAACTGTTGGCTGAACTTTCTCACTATTTATTGTATTTGACAAGCCTCAGTACCTACAAAGCCCTCCTGCGCTAGCCTGTGGCTGTCACGTCGGATTTTCTCTTAATGAACAGGTGGCCACTGGCACTGAAGAGGGAAAATATCTTGTTAGTTAGAAAGACCTTTCTGAGTTTTGAGAGGGTAATTTTAGTATTGTTGGTTGTAGTTTCCATAAGCCTGGAAAATCTCAAATGCTCTCCTGAACTGAGAAAGGCAGTCATCCAATTCAGTCAAACCTGTTAAAAAGTTAACATTTACTGGGTCATGTCACCATGGCACCTAACAAACCACTTATTTCCCATTTGAAAGGCTAGGATATATTCATGGTTTCTGAGGATCTCCTCCATGTGATGTCTCATAGTAAATGTAAAGAGTTAGAAAAAAAAGAAAGGTTTACATGCCTTAGATAAGGGTTGGAAGGAAAATAGTCCCCGGATGTCTGACAGCAAATGAATATAGTTTTTTCAAATAATTTTTGGGTTAACACCTAAAATATGTTTTCTGCCCAGGACTGTGAAGTGACTGCAATTGAACTTCAAACTATCCTAAACCAGGTTTTGGCAAAGAGTGAGTAACATTATGTAGTTCCCATTGAATGGAGCTGAGAGGCACGTACTGAAACGGTGAGACAAAGTTGCTCTCTGGTCAGAGTGAACGTCTGTGCCTGGGTTCATCAGCACACAGATGGGATCTGTGCTAGCAAAACCCAGCTCTATCAGCTAAGGGTGATGAAAAACTGAGTTTTGGTCCGCTCCCAGCTGAGTTTCTCCTGGCTTGTTGAACGTCTAATATGGGAGAACACCTGGTGCTCGTCTTCCAAGAGCTGCCAGCCGATGTCCTGCAGAGGCACTATATTCCCAGGACCTTCTTGGGAGGACCACCATGGGAAGATATTATTATGCTGCTGCATAACTTCTGTGGACAGATAGAGGCTTAGCAACCCCAAGACCAATAGCATCCCCTGCCCCAGTGCCAAAAAAGCCATGTTAATCAGCTGAAGGGAAATAATGGAAAAAATGGCAGAGCATTTACTTTGCTAACAAGATTTTAAGGTGGCTGACATCTCCAAGGTTGTCTGCAGAAAAATATTTGTCTAAAAGTATTTCTGACTCGGATTTTTACTTTTTTTTATACAGGAAAGGATATTAAAAGTGATGGATTCAACATTAACACTTGCAGGGAGATGATCAGCCTTTTAGATGTATCCTTTGAACAGCATTTCATCACCTTTAAAGTTTCTGGATCTGCTTTGCAAAAATTCCTGACAAGATAGGCTAAGTTTGCACTTCCATTGTCCAGGTGCATGGCTGGAGGCATAAAATTCAGCCAAGCAGCTCTATCAGTTCAGGGTGGCAGAAATCTGAACCATTTAATCATTGGCTGCTTCTCTCACCTGCTCTGCATCTCTCATTGCTTAAACTTTTCCCTAAGAATAGAAGGGAGGAGAAGCAGGGACCTTCTGCCTGGATGCACCTGTGCAGTTTCAGATGCATACACAGCATGCTTGGCAGGAGGCAGGTTTTAAGCACAACCTCAACTTCCATCTCTAAGTCAAGTACTACTTATAGAGCACAGAGCTCAAAGCAGCAGAGACAGGCTGGAGAGCCTGTTCAGAGGGGGAAGGCTATGAGTACGTGCTGTGCCTCCCTCCCTTCTGCACAGCTTGTAGGACACATGGGTGCTAATAAGCTTTGTGTAGCCAAGGGAAAAGGAGAGGTCAGCACATCTGCCCAGTACTCCTTTGACGGCCTGGGAAGGTAGCCAGTGCACTGGGTGGGTCAAGAGTCATGCTGCCAGGATTACACTACTGTTGGTCTCATGACGTGGTTGTGTTGAGGTCAGCAGGGATTAGCTGTGGATCTTATGGATCACCAGCTGCTAGGAGAAGTGGTGCCTTTGGCCTACACTCCACAGCCTCCCAAACCCAGGAGGGCAACTCAATAAGTACAGCATCAAGGGGGCCAACTCCTTGTTTCTGCATGATTTTCCATAGGAAGGGATGTTCAAGGCCCTGAAGGACACGGGGGAAGACTGTGTAGCTTACTATTGACTCTCTCTGTTCACTCACAGTTCCTGCCTCTACTTTCTAATGCTTGTCTGCTGCAAGGCTAGTCCTTTGTTTCCCTAAGGGCTTTAATCTACTGTTAACTGTACAAATGTGAGTGGATCTAATCATGCTTATATATTTAGCAATCCCATATATTATTCCTTGAGAGGGCAGATAGCCTAGAAATTCTTGGCATGCCTTTAGCTAAGCAAATGTAAAGCTGTGGGCATGTCTGTGTGAGATGGAGATGTATTACAAATGAGAATCAATATGGCATTAAGATGACACTGTGATGGGTGCTTTGTTTTATCAGAACTGGTTGCTCTCCAGTTTTGCTAAGGATAGAGGAATCCTGATTTTTGAACCATGCCTTAACATCCCCAGACCAATGGGACCGGCACCTTGGGACTTGTAGAATTCAAGACACTTTGGATGAAGATTCAAAAGTATTTGGTAACATAATATTTCTGACTGTCTCCCCTTCTTTCTCAGCTCTGAAGTGCAGATCCAGAACTGAGATAGAGTTAAGCCACCGCAGGCAGATACACTTGGAAGCCTTCCTTCTTATGGCTGGAGTTTGTTCCAGGGCTCAGAAATATCTCTGATTTAAAAGGACACAAGCAGGTCCTCTTTCACCTTGGCCCCACCACTCTCCATAATTTGCAATACATTATGGAAAGCCAGATTAACCCTCTTTAATTGCTGGCAAAGACAGCTCTCTGCTACCTGCTGTATTAAAGCTCATATGAATATGTCTCTGCTGTTGCGATATGTTACATTGCCAGCTGAGCACCAGCAAACACAAGAAACACCTATTTTTAGGACCTACAAAAACCTGGCTTTGTATTTTTTAAATCTTGTACAAGTGATGAATTATTTTTCTGACAGAGGATTTAATATCCCAAGAAGTGCACCCAGAATCAAGCAGTCTAGAGGAAGGTCAAATTTGTCCCTGCTTTGTTTGACAATATCGCTTTCAGGCAAGTCTGCTGCTACTGTGCTTGATGCTAGTCAGCACAGAGCATCTGTCCTGGAGGTTCATGAGGAGATGTTCAGCTCTCCTTCAGCCGGAGGCACCGGCTCTGTCCTGAGGCTGGTGTTGGCTGAGCAAGCCCTGAGAGCCAATTCCAGTCCAAGCTGTAGGTCTGGGTGGCTTCTAATTCTGGATAATAAACCTGCTGGCAGTAGGAAACATCTGTCATCTCGTCTGAAATATTAAGCAAAATGGACTTTGTCTGTTGTAGTGTTTGCCAAATGATAGGATATTTTCCTCAATGGCCTGTCTGCCACCATGTAACATGAAGGCAGGCAGGCTGCCAGCCCATGGGAACATGTTTTCCAGTCTGCCTTGGTTGCCAGTAGCTACTTGAAACATTTCCCTTGCTCATTAACATTTCAAAGAGCAGGAGCTTGGGCTGGTAGGGGCAGCCCCTGTCCCAGCCATCAGAAACCTGAGGCTATGTCTGCACAACATGAGTGATGGCATGGACACAGCAGAGGTAGGCACGAATGTCCTGGCTTTAATCTAGCTACAGGAGCAGGGAGGATGGCAGGGCATGGGCTGCAGAGTGGACTGGCAAACCAAGGTTAAACCCTAGAGGATCCCTGGTTATTTCATTCTGGTTCCTGGAGAGCCTCATGTTACCATGTCTTCACTACCATTGTTACCCAGCCATGAAAGCCAAAGCCTGCCTGCCCATGCTTGCACCATCACGTCGCTGCGCGGAAACACATTGAAAAGCCATTTTGACATTCCCTGGTTCCTCTGCTGCAGGATATCTACAAGAAAGTGGACCGTGACTACTCTGGTACCATTGACTCCCATGAGATGCGAAATGCCCTCAGAGAGGCAGGTGAGTATGCTGCTTGGGGACACTGTCGGTTCGCTGCAGTCCCTCCACAAAACATCAGAAGAACAGTGGAGCCTTTAATGGCTTTGCTTCCCTCCTGTCTCCTGGATCACAGCATTGCCAGTGCCATTCTCCCTTCCTGACAGTCACATACCGCTATGTCTTTTTGCTGTTATATACATCAAAACCCATCCTCTGTTCTGCATTATGAACCACTGATATTTTTGTCCATGCTGTGACCGTTGCTTATCTACCTGATTATTACTTGCTCTATTTTTGGCCTCATTATTTCCTAATCTAATAGTCCTCTTTCAGAGCTATGTCCAGATCCTCTTTTTCCTTCATTTCCTCCCACCACCTTTCTCTACACTAGAGAAGGTGCAAGCCTGATCAAGTGTGATGAATGAATGTGTGCTATTCACTTTTGGAGCAGTGCTTGCCAGCTCAGGGGTACCTAGAGAAGCACTGTGGTTTTGATCTGTCTTGTGCTCGGTGGAGTCTATGACCTAGAATGATGAATGATCCAGAGACAGAAATAGCACCAATATGGGCCTGAATAGAGCCCAATGTGTTACGTGAGCAATTGGCTGTACTGCAATCACTGCTATTCAGCTGCAGCACCAAGACTCACTAATTAGGTGTTTATCTGGGGAACATAGGACTGGTTATGCTGTGAAACAATGTGAAATATGCAGTCTGACAAAATGCTGTGGGAGAACTTTATGCCTTTCTTCACCCAACACAATGGGCTTTGGAAAGGATCCACAGCAGAGGTGGGTGATGGAGTCCAACAGACCTTCTAGGAGGAAGAGTCCTCAATTCTTCACCCAGCTCTGCCTGCAGCTGCCGCAGTCCATGGGTAAGTCACATCAAAGACAACATAGTAACCTGCTGTGTCAGTGATTCCTGTGCCTCCCATCCCTTCAGGTTTCACGCTCAATGATCAGCTGCAGCAGAGCATTGTCACCCGGTATGCCTGCAGCAAGCTGACCGTTGATTTCGATGGCTTTGTGGCCTGTACGATCCGCTTGGAGACCCTGTTCAGTAAGTACCTCCATTCATCAGCCAAGGGGAGTTCCTGAAAACTTCGGGGGTTCATTGAGTATTTGGTGTCTTTTAACTGTGAATGTAGCAAATTGCATAGAAATGTGAGGGTGCCAGCAAAATTGTGTCTGTTGGAGAAAGCAGCAGAGAAATAGCAAAAGCTTTTCTGTCTGAATGACCACGGAGCATGGGGGACCTGTTTTCATAACCTACCATGCTCTTCTGCTTTACAGTCATCTACACTTTATGGTCAGTGCTCTGGCCCCCAAGTTGTCCCATCTCCTATAAATGGTACCATTTATCATTTACAGTCCTTACTCAGACCTGATTTACAGGTTTGTCCCTGGATCATACCAGATGCTACCGCATCAGATTTTATAGTTGTCCTGCTGCCAACTCTCAGTTTGCTGCTGCAGATCCGCCTCATGAAGCAGCTTAGAAATGGCTTGTAAGAGGAAAGAAGAACAGCTGTAATATTCTCTTACAGAACCAGTCTAGATTTCCAGTAGATCATGGCAAAAAGCCAGACTTCTACATTTTGTCAGACTGATTCTCTACATGCCAAACTCTGTGGTTTATATCCAATATTTTCCCCCCTTCTTCTACTTTTCAGAAATATTTCATCTCCTGGACAAAAACAAGAGTGGAGTTATCCAGCTCTCTCTGGCTGAGGTGAGGCTGGTCAGATTGAAATAACATCTGGTTAAGCTACAGCAATGGACAGCACTAAAATACATTATTTAAAATCATTATTATAAGTGGTAAACTCCATAGTGATTCAAAGGGAAAGTTTGTTTATGTGAAAAGGCTCTTCAGCTTGGAAGGCTTGTCTGAATTAGTAGAATGAACATTTACCTCATATGAACAAAAAAGTAAAGATATGTTCAAAACCCCTAAGGTTGCTTGAGAAGATGCTTACACAGTGTGCTTCACTGTCTACTTTCAGAGGGCAGTGGTCAATTCATTAGAAAACACGCAGCAGGGAACTGTTCGTGTCTGGCAGAGAATGTACTTATCAACCTGACAGAATTAGAAGAGACCTTTTAAGACGCCAGGTCTTTTTTTTCCCCACATTATTTTTAATGCAAATTTTTCCTGTTGAAGCTGTAATAAAAGCAATCAGCTTGAGTCTTCCCTTTGCAGAATACAAATATATCTCAGCAAGCAGCTGGAAGGGGCCCCAAGAGGTCCATCCAATTAGTCCTCTCAGCTGAAGACTGGCTCAAAGGGAGGAGGATGGCTAGGAAGCCCTGTGACCCTCAGTCACAGTTAGTTAAATCTAGCTGAAATTGTACATTGCATACTCTGACCCTAGAATTTTTAAAAGGTCACACAGCTTGCCCTGGAGAACTGGTCTTCCCTCAGAAGAGACCCCACTTGCAATGTCTGAGGCTGATCCTGGCAATAAATTTCCCCAAAGTTCCAGAGCAGATGGATCCTACCCGTACAACAGATTAAAATGCAGCCTCTGCCTTTCCCAGCTTGTTCTCCCAGAGTCATGGTATAATACCCTGGTGACATCCTGTGGACCTTCCAGGTGGTCTGACTCCTTGTTCTGTTTCTTCCTCAGTGGCTGTGCTGCACACTGGCTTGAACCATGGTCGATGAATTCAGCAGAGACCTCTGAGGCTCTTCTGAACACGGAACCACTCATGCGGCTTCTCCTTGTTATGGAAAGTAGAGTGAGAAACTTGTTTTTATTACTGGCAAATTATTTTAAGCCCACTAAAAGTGAAGTGATTTCTTGTCAGTTAGAAAATAAATACACTCGTGAATCAAAAAAGGTAAACAAACAAATAAAACAAACAAATCCAAACCTAACTGCCTTTGCTTTTCCTGTCCAAAGAGTATTTCTGTGCGTCACACCGAAATGTCACAAATTTTGACTTGCTGCAGATGGACCCAGGTGGCTTTGGTTTGACTTCTGACTGTGCATCAAAGTTCAGCAGTGTTCAAAATCCTGGAAGGGATCTCCATTGCCTGCAACGTCCAGCGTATGTTTCACAGAGAGAAACCCATGCTCGGAGCCTGGACAAAATTTGTGTTACTGCTCTGGTTACCTCCCTTCCCAGCCAATTGTCTACTTTCGCTGTGCCAAGCACCCCGCAGAAGCTGGGGGTGAGGATCTCGGAGGCAGACAATGAGCTGCTGAGAGCACAGGGGAATCGGGCATGGACACAGCCCCAAGGATGGACAGGGAATTAGGCAAACGTGATGGCACTTGTCCACAAGTCTTGGCTTGCTCTTCCAGGAAAAGGAGCAAGGATGGAATTTGCTGCAGTTATTTCAGTTGAGTTTTTCTCCTATAAATGCTTGTCCATATGTGTATGTCAGTGCCCAAAGGTGGGGTCTGGAGTTTTAGGAGGTGAGTGATTGGAGCCCAGAAGCTCATGAAGGCAAGTGTGAGAGGAGGAACGTAAAATGCATGTGTAGGGGATCCAGGAGCTTGAATGTGCAAGGGATGTGCTAATATGGATCATGATTTAAAGAAGAAACTGAAGCTAATCGTCACTGGCTAACAGTGTTATGTTTTCCTAAGATCTTGTAAAACATTTGTCCTTTAAAAAAAATCTCCCTGCATTTAATTTCACAGTATTATAAAGAGTAGTAGCACAGCAATGCAGGCAAGATAATCTAGCAGTCTTTTTTAGCAATCAGAAAATATTTCTGTAACTCTCAGTAATGATCTGATGAGTTGACATGTCTTTGACACTTCTCCCTGGGAGTGGAAGGAGTGCAGGCAGAGATCTGTGTCCCCAAGGCAGACGTGGGGCCAAGGCTCTGTCCCCCTCTCTCTTTAGTGCTGTGTTTGAGAGGGACCTTTCTCCATGCCTGCTTGTTCCTAAGCTTGCTTTTTAAGCAGGGAGAAAGCTGCTCTTCGTGACTGCCTTGTGACAGCCCCCGAGCCTCCGCTTGACATCTTCCAGCATTTCTTCTCAGTGTTGGCTACAGCTGTCTGACTAAAAGGGATGCATGACCTGTTTCAGTGCGTGGGTCTGCCTTTCTAATAGATGACATTCGCTGCTCTCATTTAGAGGTCCTCTCCCAGTTAAAGAGAAATACTTTTTAGTTCAGATTGCAGGATAACAACAGTCAGCAGGGGAACCGTAGGCTTTCCCCTTCTGTCCCTGAGCGCCTATCACTGGTCATGACATGCACACAGCTGTCTTAGGTTACCACCAGTTGCTCACAGTAGACATTTGCCTGCTGACCAACAATAGATGTCTAAGTACCTCCACCTTCCTGGAAGACAGAGCTACCTGGGGCAAGCTGAGGTCTCCAGAACCTTGAGAATTTTCTAGTGAATGCTCTGCCTGTTCAGTAAGATGAACGTGTCCTTCCCTGCCCTATATCTTGAGTATGCAACACATCTCCTTACTCACCATGCAGCAGGGTTAGCTAACTGCTTGCAGCTTCAGATTTGCTTTCTGCTCACATGCGGTATTCATGAGTTCATTCCAATTATGATCACAGAGAGGCATCCCTCAACAGGGCTGGGAAAACTCAAATATACACAGAAATCCATTGCATGCTCCCAGTTCTTCTCCCTTTACATCAAGCAAGACGCCCCCACCACAATAATTCTCACAGTTATCTCAATGACTCTCACCCTCCTGTACGGGATGGGCAGAGTGCTGCACTCCATCTTCCTTTATCTTTGGGAAGCAGGCAGCTCCAGAGGAGCCACCTCCTCTTTCATTTGTTCTTTGAGCACAGCACTTGGCTATCAGGTCTCAGAGAACAACTGCTCAAAAATAAGCCTTTTCATGGGATTGAATTCACTTCTCTTTTTTACTTGACACATCTGCAAAAAGATGATTAACGTCCACATTATTTTCCTTCCTTGTGCTGCAAGCTGAACAAATGTCTGTGCTCATCAGTTCTCCCAGTTAGTCTTGATGGGGCTAAAACGCTTGTTGACTAAAATGCCTCCAGCAGCTCCTGTGGAAGCAGTGGGGCATGGTGGGCTGAGCCAGGGCTTGGTCATCTGGACTCCCTGCACTGTCATACCCTGCATGCTGGCCATGCTTCATTTTTGGAGCTGTGAAGCACTGCTAGCTCCTGTTAGATTTGAGTAGCTCACTCACAGGGAATTATAATGCAGGCAAGTCACAAAGGTTCATGAATTTGTGATATGTTCCCTGTCACTATGAAAACCATGCTGCATGGCATTCTCAGCACTTTATAAATAAGGTGGGGCAAAAGACACCCCCATGGAAACTCTGCAATGGCTCTTCAGATCTTTCTTTTCTCTCTCCACTTTCCCGTAGAAACGTTGTCATTTGCACTGCAGCCTTGTGAACTGAAAACTTGGATTCTGTACATTGCTCCTGTAAAATGTGATTCATATTAGACAGTGTTCAGAGTTCCAACCTCCTTGTGCACTAATTGTCTTGTGATTGCCTACAGAGGAACGTCAGCATCTGACACCAGCTTTGCACCAGAGTATATGTCTACATGAGGTGCAAGACAATCACAGGAATTTGGGATTCTGCCTATGAGCTAGAAGGATAAAAAGAATCAACCTCATACATGCAATTATCTGTCACCTGCTCATCCTCCCGGAATGGGAGATTTACAGAGGGGTGTCTCCTTTCACATCATTGCAGGCTAATGATCGGATTCATGGCTTACGAGTAAGCACAGAAGGAGCAGTCCTTTTCAAACTCCTTTTCGTTCTTTATTTCAGACAATCCCGCTGAACCTGACTCAATGGTATGTTTTAGTTCTTCATTTCCATACAGTTCAGACAACCTGGCAGGCCTGGAAGCGCTGAGATACTGTGAGCACGTTTTTCCTTTCCATCTTATTCAGGATGCATCCAAAATCCCAGCCTGCTGTTGTTGTTATCTTAGCCTAAGCTTGTAGACTGGAGATTCAAATAAAGTCCATAGAAGCAAGAGAGATTCTGGGTGCAAAAGGAACCCAAATTCCAAAGCTTTTGAAGTTTCTCCACCACTAATGATGTCCCCAGCGATAGTTAATCTTAAAGTAGTGCCCTGCTACTGCCTGACAAGCTTGTTGCCATGGTGTCTGTCTCTCTCTGTATAACTGGCACGTACAGCATAAAATCCTCTCTTTCTTTAATAGAGCAAATTACTTCACTTGTTACTGTTGGCCGCTCATTAACTCCTTCCTCTGTCTTTGAAATCTTTGATGTAGCTCTCACCTGAAGTGCAGGCCCCCATCAGCACAGCATCACCTGCTTGTGTGGGCGGGAGGGCTTAGCCGGTGTGGTTCTTGGGGAGGGTTGTGTTGGAAGAGAAAGAGCGTGAAGCAGAGAATAATCTGTAGTAATGGATCTGGGAGATGGACTAAAGAAGCGCCTGAACAAAAGTTGGGATAACAGCCAGGAAGGAGCTGAATGAATCAGTTTTTCATCTGTGCAGGAGCTGAACAATGTCAGGAACTGGAGAAAATTATTTCTTCTTTGACTCTTGCTGCTTTCAGGGAAGAAGGCATGTGCGCTCTCTTCATAATACACAGGGGTGACTTAGAAAAATAAATGTTCTTCTCTTATTTGGAAAACTCTGCAAAACATTGCTGGTTTTGTCTATTCACTCACCTCTAAATGTGTAAAAACTGCATTGTTGGCTCAAGCGGTGATTCATGTATTTCTTCTAACCCACCTCCTATTCATTTAAGAAAACCAACAGACAAAACCGGTGGTGCTTTCTTTAAGTTCAGGCTAGCTGGTCTGCTCCTCAATATGATCCCTCACCAAATTAGGTTTGCCTAGGCTAGTTTAAATGGAGTAGCTTGATCTAGCTCTTATACTGAAGATAACAGTGAGGGATTTCTTCCAATGCCTGAAAGCATTTCAGGTGTCCCTACATTCCCACATCCTTTTTGGTATTCTCCCTTTTATTCTCCTAACTGCACAGATGGTCACATTTTTATCTCTGCTGTATGCTTCTTGTCAGCTGATATGGTAAAATGTTTCAGTGTTCCTCTGTTATTCCTCTGAATAAAAAAAAACCCAAAACACCGAAGCTGGTTTTGAAGGGGAATTTCCATTATCCTCCTCAGCTGTTCACTCCCTGCCAGCCAAGGCACAATCCATACCCAGATAACAGGATCTATACCGGTGCTCCAGATCTGGTACATCACTGTCAGTTGCTGAGGTGGAGCAGCAGGAATAGCTACAATCACTGGCAAGGGGAATGTCACCCAGGCGCTCTGCTGAGGCCACATAGCACTTTGAAGCAGCTCATGTATCACAGGTGTGTGGGATGCAGAGTCCCCAAGAAAACTGCTAGGCTATCCATGTAGAAAGCACCACAAATCTCTCCAAAGATGTGTCTTCACTGCGCCATAAACACATGAGTACATTAAACACATTTCACTGTGTGTGGGTGTTTCCTCTGTGTCTTCACTCAACCCTGTAGCTCCATGGGGACACCACTGAACTTCCCACCATGAATGTCGCCGCCCTGGCAGTGGCAGCACAGAGTGTGAAGAGAAAATAAGCAACTGACCTCTGTGCTGTTGAGGGCCTGCATTTAGACACAGATGCAAAGAAAGTGATTTATTACAAGGTACCCATAGCTCTCATTGCCTCACACAAGAAGTCAGGCTACTTCTTTGTCTGCTGAAGATTTTAAAGGAAAAATAGAGTAGACTGGGGCAGTATGACATTGCTTTAATTATAAAATCATCAGTGCTCTGTTTAATAATGAATGGAATCCTTTTGCCACAGCTTAGCTGCAGATAGCACAGGATTTGGGATTTCCAGAGGTTTTTCACTTGTGTGTCTTATTTTCTCTGCACACCTTTAACCGCCTAATTAGCCAGCACCCCTGGGCCTGTTCTTAGGCACAGCTCTCTAGATACGTGGGTTTTAATGTCATCCATCTCTAATGTCATCCATGTAGGCTTGACTGGAAAAGAAAATCTTTCCTTTTATTTAAAGAGATTTATTTGGTAAATGATATCTGTAAGATATCTGGCACAGCCACTAAGCTAGCTATCTTAAAACTGTATGTGTTTGTATAACTGTATATGTTTTCACAAGCTGTAATCACACCCTTAGCCTGCTGTGTAAATTTACCCAGCACACATGCCGAAGTAGGTATGATCTCTTGGGAGTTTAAAGGGGCTTTGTGACCAACACAGTTTATGGCAAATTGTGTTTTGCTACGTTTTAAAAGCGCATATTTGCTCATTAATTTGCAGGGAGTTGGAGCTCAGGAAATGCGGTGCTTGTCAAACACAGGACTGATTAATGGCAGTGTCCGGTGTTGTGGCAGGCAGTGGGACATCCCGCAGGGTCTCTGTGCTGGTGGGCAGCGGCATCCCCAGGGTTGTTCCGGCATGCAGGTTGTGGCGCAGGAAGGGTGCTCCCCTCTGCCTTGGGTGGCATCTTCTGCTGGGGAAGCCTTGCCTGGGGGATGGTAACCATGAATACAGAAAACTAGGAAAATATTTTCAGTTTCAGAAAGAATCAGCATGGAATTAATTAAACAGAAGAAAGGAGATTAAAGGAAAAATGAGAAAATGATAAAGTACCAACCTGACCTCTAATTTGTAAAGCATCTTTAGTCAAAATCCTGAGAGAAGGACCTATCTGAAGCAGCAGTTGTGAACTTAATAATAACGAAGTTGATTCCAGCAGAGAGTGCCAGCCTTCTAAGTGTTAATTTAATTTGAACTCATCTCAGTTTTGGGCTCGGATTTTTTGTGTGTGTGTGCTTTTATACATGCTGATAAAGTTTGAGTTTTGGATATGCTGGTCTGGTGCATGAAAGCTTGAACATGAAATTATCTAACCAAATTTTAGTGTCCAAGCTGACTAGAGCACAAACAATGAACAAGCTTTATGGAGAGAGAAAATAAAATTAATTTCACAGTTCATGCCTTGCATTGTATGGTGATACC
Source organism: Balaeniceps rex (assembly GCA_013401315.1). Taxonomy (NCBI): domain Eukaryota; kingdom Metazoa; phylum Chordata; class Aves; order Pelecaniformes; family Balaenicipitidae; genus Balaeniceps; species Balaeniceps rex. The sequence goes on from VYZW01022927.1 coordinate 13,271, forward strand.
AGTAACATGAGTAACAAGAAAAAAATCATGACTTTAAAAATTATGTGGGTCACACCAGGGATTTTCTGTGTGTTCTGTCATTAGTAGAAGGGTTAAGTGCAGCCTTCTGAATTAGGAGCTTGAGGTTCAGTTCTCTTCGCTAGTGACTTCCAGGGTATCCTTGGGGCATTCACTTAAACCACCTCCCACCTGCATTTAGACCCTGAGTTCAAAGCTGCACTGCTCAGACTTGCCTGTGTTCAGTTGCTGCCTGCCTGTGGAGATACCTCCACTCAGAGGTGCTGCAGATTTTGTACTGGAGCTGCTGAGGTCCCTGAAAGTTGCGTTTCTCTAAATGTGCAGAAATATTTAAGTTTTGACAGTTTTCAGGTTTGGGCATCTAGCTCAGACTCAAGGCTAACCAAGTTCCAAGCACTAGATGTTTCTCCAGGAAAGAGTCCTCTGAGAGACTCAGTCCAAGAGGCATATCTGAGGATGCCTAAAGCATCTCAGGAGGATCCAGTTCTTTTTGAAACACAGTGATAGCACTGCTTCCATCTGAAATATGTCGACGGAGGAGTTGTTTCCCTGCCATTTTCACTCTCTTCCCATACATGGTGGTGTAGTGGTTTAAACACTTAACTAGGATGGATGTGAGAAGCTCTGCTTCAAGCCCCCTTTCTCTTTAGATGATGCAAGTCAGCATCTCCTGTCCCCAGGAGAGGCTCTACCACCTAGCCCAGGGGTGATATTGGAGGGAGGTGCCTCTCCATTCTTCCTCTGGAAGTTATGCCACTATACAAATTAAATTAAAATATTTACATGCCAGGAATACAGAAAGCCTGGGTGAGACGGAGCACTCTGAGGGGTAGATCTCTTCCGTGGAGCGGTGTAGACTGAGGTCTAACCCCCAAAAGAAGTGCTGCTCATGGGTGGGAGCTCAGCACAGATGACTCTTTGGCAAAAGTCTATGGCTCCTGCATCCCAGAGGGTCCCAGTGACCCTGGCACCAACAGACTTAATTTTGCCTGTCCTCATAAGAATCCTTGAGCCAGCTCTGTCCATAGGACTGCCGATATTATTCTAGTTTAAAGGATAACTCTCTTCAGTACCTGATGTCCTATCACTCTTCTGTGATGTAATGGAGCTATGTAACGGTGATGTCCTATTGTCAATAGGGATGTATGTTTTTTTTAAGACAAGGTGCATTTTGGGAACAGCATAAACATGAGCATGTCTTGAAAAATCACGGTATTTGTCAAATCAGGATATTGCTTCTCTGAATTCCTACACATAGAGCAGATGAAATTTCCTCAAATACCAGGACTATGCTTTTTTTTTTTCTTGCACTTTGTTTAACTCTGAATGAACACTTCTGGTATGGGATTCCTGGAAAAAAAAGGTAAGTAAAATACTGTTGGCCAGGACTCCTTTGTTTCATTTAAAAGTAGCTGGCAACATAGTGATAATTGGTTTGAGGGTACTTGGTGAGGAAATGTTTACATCCCTAAATTCAAGATCATTGCATGGATGGATGGAGACAGCTGAATCAGAACTTAGCTAGAAGATGAATGAACCTGGCTGGACCAAAGAGGTTCACTGCATTGAGCAAAAAGTGAACAACATGTTTTGATATTGGTTTTGGTAGGTTGAACTATTCTGGTATATATAGTAAATTAAGCTCCATGCCACTGGAGCAGTCAATAGAGAATTCTGGGAATACAGCTCATTCAGAGACACTGTAAACCCAATTATACCACCAGCAGATCTTAAAAGTACCACAGAGCTAGACAAGACTGTGCTACAACACGTCTTCAACCTGCACTCCCTAAACGTTTACCTCTAATTAATTTTCTTAATTGCATAACAGTGCACCGCCTAATTACACTGGGGAACTACTCTTGGATTGTAACAGGGTCTTTATCTATTGCTCAGATTATTCTTGCTGTCACTCTATCAGCATACTCCCCGGCCTAAATTTGTGCTAGCCTGTATGTCTATGAGCACAGACTGCTTGGGGAATGCTTGACAGATCCTTCAACTGATGCAGCTACATCTCCAAGGACCAGATGGATACCCTTATTCACACTGAGTTACTACTTGAGTAGTGCCATTGAAATCAATGGGACTACTGTGGAGACACTCACTGCTCGATGTAAGGGTTTCGCTAAGAGCTCCGATGAACAACAGCCAGAGGAAGCTATTTGCAGTGCACATCCACAGTTTTATTGGTCCTACAATACCCAGGAGCTAGACTATGTGTTCTTGACTGCCATCTAATTTGGGGAGTAACTAAGTCCTTATCAACAGATGGCATGCTCCTGAAACAGTGAGCACAATCAGCCCCCAAATTAACCATTTTCACATGATGCTGACAGATATGAGGAACCCATACCCCCAAATACCTCCATTTATCCCGTCATTATAACTGGCATACACAACGGTATAGGCAAGCATGTAATAAAACCATGCAAGAGTAATTACAATCAAGCAGTAAAAAACAGGCAAACCAAAATCCCAGTGTGAGGAGTCTGGTTTTGAAGGAACACACATCCCAATGCTGCTAGACACACCTGCTAGGCAGTAGTGCACTTTTTGTTTCACTTGTCTGTGCACGTGATTGACGTTAAATACCTGAAGTGTATTCCACATTTTTCAATGGCACCAATGTGCTTTAACACAGCATTGGTGCCTCTGGGTTTCCAGCACTACTGGGAAGTAGCTGGAGTCTGGATCGTTTTTGCCCTATCCCCATATTTTGCTGAAACCAACCAAAAATTTTGTAATAATGCTTGGTAGATTTTGTATTTCTTTTCCTCCTTTGTTTTCAAATTTTGTAAAACCTGACTTCTTAGCCAATGGGTTTACAGGGAGCTCTCCCAAACAACATCTGCTTCACTCCAGGAGAAGATGTTCAATATAATATCAAAGTAATACCTTTAAACCTGATTAAAGGAAATATATTTTACAAAATGGTAACTAAAATGCAGAGCTTATTGTCACTGGATGTTGTTGGTCTACAGTTTTTGGCAAGGTGAGAAAAGGGATCAGACATCTGTGTGGATAGAAAGGGTTATCCGTGTTTTAATAATTATTGCTAAAATTTCTTTTGGAAAATTACGAAACCTCATGATTTCAGGCTTTGAGCTGACCTCTAATATTAGAGATTGCGAGCAAACCTGCAGTGAAGTTTAAAATATCCCTCCATCTGTGTGGCTACTCTGAAACTTTCAATCTTGGACACTTTGAGACAGGATGGTCCACTGGATGGACCACAGATCACTTCCAGGAGACCAGTGTTTGCTTCTTGTTATATCGAATAGACTTGTACTAATTTGCTGTGCAGTTACCACCGGTGCTTTATACTTCACTCCCCTGCGTTGCCAGGAGCCTAATGCCAGCTTATGCTTTGCTGAGCAGAGAGGAGCTGACACGTCACAGAGCAGAAGGAACTTGTGCCCTCTCAGAAAGATTTCATTTTTACTCTTCCTTCCTTTGCTGCTTTTACTGCATCCTAAATAAATGCAGCTGAGTGGTAAGTTATATGTTTATTATTTATTTATAGACTTATAAGGCAATGGAGACAGCGAAAAGTATTTGCAAAGCACAGTTTTGGCCTGTTACTGAATTGGCTGAAACATGTTTGACCAGTAACAATTACTCTAAAGCAGAGGACAACCTATAAAAGTGTAATTGTCTTTTTCAATAAAAATAACTTACAATGTGTGGGCTTGAGGGCACTAAGACATGTATTAAAAATATTTCACATAATCCTGATCTCTGCCAATTGTGAAAAACCTCTCTGGGTCCCTAGGGCTCCCTCAGGAAGCGCAGCATGGGGACAACCCACGGCTCTAATTTCCAGATCTGATGATAATGGTGACTATAGTCCCTGGATCACCTGAAAACATCCCCTCATAATTCCTGTTTTCTAACAGCTCTAGAAAATTACTTGTGGGATTGAATAAAAACCCGCTAGAATTTTAAATAGCTGTCCTGATAGAGATCAGTCCCCAAGGGGAAGCATCTGGGTACCCAAAGGCACAAATATTTCTGTCTGCAAACGTGCTTCTTAGTGATGATGATATACAAGCTGTAATGCTTCCTTTTCATCAAGCCCTTTTAACACAACTACAGCAACACATGGCTTCAGCCTGAGTTTTTCCATCATCCATTCCAGCGACCAAGATCTGTGAGACAGATCTGCTTTCAAATTGGATAAGACATGTACCAGATGCCACATCCATGAGCACTGCACAAACAATGAAATCCAAAAATTGCCTTTCAGCACAGCCTGATTAGAAAGCAGTATAAAACAGCAGCGAGGGCTGCCTGAGCCTCAGGATCCATCTCACTGCTTGCCCTCTGCAATGCCCTTCAGACTGCACTGCTGGTGGCTTTCCCACCGTCATGCTTTCTAAGAGTATAAATGGAGGATGGCAGGCTGTGAAAGCAAGGGATGGTTATGTGGTTGCCACAGACTGGGACTTGGGAGATTTGGGTTGGACTTTCCATCATGTAGCAAATGTCTTGTATGATTTTGAGAAAGTGATTTCATCTCTCTTGGGGTCTCCATTTCCCATATTTGCTGTCCTTTCCTCAGTAGGTTGGCTATCCCATCTACATGAACTAGACATAAACTGCTGCTCAGCCTGCCTTTCTGCACTAGCACTGCGATTCAATCATTGTGTTGGGATCTCTCTCTATGTATGACAGTCTGCTATACTGGAAATGCAACATCATGCCAACCGTGCAAGTCCTCTTTTAAAAATGAAAAGTTCCTCTGCATGCAGGCTGGCAGAGCCCTGTGTCTTCTGTCACCCACGATGTCCATATGAATTAGATGCTCAGTTTCCAAGCAAAAGAGTTGTTAACTTTCTCAGTGACACACATCAACCTGGACAGATGTCCCAGACCATCATGATGAATACAGGTTCCACCAAACAAAATAGGCCCTGTTTTTTTCAGCCTGGACCCTGAGTGGCATCTTTGCTTTAAGTGAATTTGCAAAGTATAAATGTTTGGGAACTCAGTACATGATTCCCCTGGTGATATAGAAGGGAAATAAAACCTAGACCACACTTTTCAGGGTTTATAGGAGTAACAGGAATAAAAGGCAATAAAACATGAGTTATCACTGAAGTCACAAGTTTGACTCTAATACAAGCAAAGGTCAGATCAGTTAATAAAACAGTTCATTCTTTCCAGTTCAGATTAGGAGGGTGCTTTAATCCTCAAAACATCCTTGTTGAATATACTCACATATGCCAGTGCCCCTGGCTAGCTCTAAAAATAATAAGCACGATTAATTTCAGTTTTGGACATGACTTGAACTATGAGGATCATGACTCACTGCATGGGGAAGAGTCAAGGGGATATCACCAGTACATACTCAGATGAAGGAGTTAGTATCACTTGTTTTCAAAAGCAATTTCAAGGCTGGCACTGTTTAACTGCAGAGATCCAGTGAGTACTTGTGCATGGCAGGACTATTGAAATGATAACGTGCCAGCTCCTTTTGGCAGGGCCTGGACATTTTTAAGCAGAGCTTTTCTGGAAGTTTTCTCTGCAGCTCAGTTGCTCACAAGCAGAGGAAAACTTCAGCTCCCCTCGAGTTCTGCCGTAACGTGCTGCTGGGTCCTCTTGGCTGGCTGGTGCATGGTGGCAGTGGAGAGATATGGGCTGCCTTGGAGTTCAGAACAAGCTGTATCAGAGGAGACTCAAGGTCAAAGATCCTTACAGGAATGTCCACCCCATTTGTAAAGGTCCTCTGCTGAGAAACCTGTTGAAGAAACATGGCCAGAATGAGGCAAAGATGTATGAATGATGGAGAGGTGTTGCAAGTATCTCTTCTCCCAGAGAGACTTCTGAGTGACTCAGTCTGATCTATCCTTGCTGAAATGGTCTCGTTTTGGTTGTTGAAATTCTAATTATCTCTATTTCTTTTTTACATGTGGAATTTATGTTGTCCATTTCTATCCTGAACGTGGTATTTTCTGTCTCTAAAGAGACATGGACAGACTGCAAAAGCTACTATGTATTGATTTTGTTGACACTGAACGTTAAATTAGAGCTAATTTCTGAGCACTTGTAAAGAATGTTGTGAATTTGTTTTAAAAGAACTCCATTGAAACATACTAAAATTGGTAGGTACCATTTAAAACAATAACATAAACCTTATGATAACCAAATTTTAATATTATAGAGATGCATATCTTTTTCTCTTCAGAAAAAAAATATGTAAAATTACAGGGGGATCAATGATAACTAAAGAGTCAATTAGAATAAAGCATTGCCTCTGGCTTTCCAGGTGACCGTATCCTTTATTTTCAGCTAGAAAGGGGTGCCCCTAACTTTGTATTCAATACAGCCGCGCTGCCAGTGACTTCCACCTGTGCCTGCCTGCTGGAACTGTTTTACAGAGATGCTTCAGTGCAGAATCAAACTGTCAGCACGGGACTGATCCCAAGCTGGAGCCCAATCCCAACTCACATCAACTGCTTTGATGCAAACCTGTGCCCAGGCACAGGCTATGGGTGAGCCCTGGCGTATGGCTGGGGGAGAGGAAGCAAGGACTGAGCCTGTGTGTCCTCTCGCCTGTGGTGTGGGCAACGCCGGTCCCCTGGCTGGCTCCTCCAGCTCTGCACCCTGTGGCAGGGAGCTGGAGTCTGAGAGACATGTCAACCCAAGGTCCTTCTTGGAAGAACCTGTCATCCTACGGGGCAAGGTACCATGGGGCATGGAGACGGACAAGCCACTAGAAATTCAGAAATTCAGGGTGAGGGAGTACCGAGGAGTATCATTAGACTAAATCTTAGGATTGTAGTGCTGTTTTTTATAAGCAGCTGGATGTCACTATGAAAAATGTGACATTTTGAAGAATAAACAGAATATTTTTTATTGCTGATTTGAATCCCTCTCTGTGCCTTTGCACTGCCCCAAGGCTGACATTTCATGTCCTTATTATATTCATTTCTTAGTCTGTTTTTATTTTGGGTTGGTTTGGGGCTTTTTTTTGCTTATTTGATAAACATTTTGTGTATGTGACCTGAACACTCAAGATAAAGTTCAGCTGGGTAATTTTAATGAAATCTGGGAGGTTGGGAGAGAAAATCAGGAGGTGTTTGAAGAAAGTGCTTGTATTTCACACTGTGCTGCAGCGGCTGAAATTAAATTCTGATTAATATTGTTCACAACCAGTAGTAAGTGACTGTACTGACCTTTGATAGTCAGTAGTTTTTTAATACATGCCAGAGGTCAAACAAGTAAAAGACCAAGGAGGTATGGCCAAGGGGCATGATGGGAAGAAAACAGGGAGGGAGTATTAATGTGTTACATGTGGCATGTACATGCCTGCTATTTAACTACAGTTCATTCCTACTTCGTACCCTCAGGCAGCCTGAAGCTAACAACCCTGTCATCTGGAGAGATAACACAACACTGATCATCACAATTTCACTAAATAAGTAATTTTAAATTAATTATATTGCATCCTAATAAGACCAGCTCTAGTTGACTCCTCGCTTGGATTACTTTGTTGTGACTGAATATATTAATTTTACAGATAACGCTGCGTGTGCTTGCACACCAGCTGATGCTGAGTGTCTCTCTGTGTTGCCTACTATCTGCACCTCTCTGGCCTCCTGAAATCCTGACGAACAAGACTCACTGGGCAGGGAAAGCCAGAGAATTTTTCCCTTCTCATTTAGCGCTGCATGATGCCATCCCACAGCTGCGCACGCCTCCCATTGAGGTTTTTGTTACAGTCACCTCAGCTATGCCAGTTTATCTCAAGGCATAAAAGACTGCAATCCCAATGCAAGCCTGGAGCTTGCAACTCAGCTCTCCTACATGTGCTACTATCTCCTACTATGCTCCAAAGCAGCTCCCTCGACCATTTTGATAAGGCCAGAGTCTGCCAGTTGATAAAGTAGCCCCTTTATTTTGATATCCCAATGATATGAATGGTACTGACAAGCTGCAGAGAGGAGGGTTGGAGTAATGGGCAGGTAGCAGAGCAGGCAGAGGGATATCTTGGAGAGCTCTCAGCCTGCCTCTGTAACAGCTACTTGAGAAATGTTTCTTCAAAATGCTCTATTTGTCAGAAAGTACCTCTGTGTTGAAACAAATTAGGTCTACTGCATTTTCAGTCTCAGAATAGAGCTGAAGCAGGATGGGAATATCAATGAATTGACTCATTTTTTTCCCTCAAAATTTAAATGTACAGGAAAAATGTTTGAAATCAAAACATTGACATGATTGTAATATCATCTTCAAGCAAAACCCCCCATGGTTTTGGCTTTTAAACCTTGTTTTAGAATAAAGGAGAAGTGGGGATATTCAAAGTAATGGTAATTCTCTTGGGGCAGCAAAAAATTCCCCACTGGTTATGGCCTGGCATGCTACAAACTGGACACAAATTTCAATTTTGGAACTAGTTTCAATAGTCTAGTTGAATGTTCACCTTAGAGATCCTCCTGGTCCATGAAAGGTCCAGCCTTCTGAGACTTCTGAGCCAAAGGCATGTGACTGCCTTTGGCCTTGTTCATTTCTGCTCTGTTTTCTAGGATGAAGGACTACAATCCAGACATCCAGGGTGAAAGAAAGGATGAGGGAATAGAGGTGAAGTGTTACTGCATTCCCAGTCCATCTATGCAATGTTCTTTTTAATGTCATGGTGCATCAGTGAGTGCTAACAAATGGTGGCTCCTAAATAGTAGGATTTGCTAAAGGGGAGAATAGCAATGAGACCAAGTCCTGCTTTTGTTGAAACCATTATCCAGTACTTCAAAGAAAATGTGTTCAGGGACTTATATGGCAGATCAGGATGCCACATGATCTGGGGTAGTTTAGTAAGACCTGGGGAGAGTGATACTTAGAGGGTGAATCTGGGATTACTAAGTGTGCTGCAAATTTCACTCTACATTTTTAGTCAACCTGTGTTTGGGAAGATGAAAGGCAGGTAAATGAGAAGCTGGGCTCCTGAGAAGGAAAAAGACAAACCCATGAAGTCAAGCACAAGAAAGCAAAAAGCTGGGCTGAGAATCCACAACCGTTAGGTGAGAGCTGAGGAATGTGTGTAACAGCACGTCATACTCCCACAAGTGGTCTAACCAGGCTGCCGCGGCTAAGCCTCCTGAGTTAGACAAGCACTTGCCTTCTCTGGAGGAATTACAGTGCCACTCACCACCAGACACAGTATGCAGAATTTTCTCCCCCAGTATACGGTGTTCTCTAAGGCAGTGTGTCCTGCATGCAGGCAAGAAGAAAAGACAATCCCTAAATGCTCTGCGAGGTGCTGAACTGTGCGATTATGAAAAAAAAGATCGGTGTTAAGCTAGTGTTGAAACCACCTGTAAGTACAAATGGGGGCAAGTAGATGCCATCACAAACTGTATGAGACACTACATTACAGCAACCCTTCAGGTCATTCTTTGGGCCCATGCTAAGAAGGATTTTCTCCCTTCAGACCTCCCTTAAGCATGCTTGCTGATGGGCTCTAAGAGAAACACAAGGTTAACTAATGTTGCCCCCTTTTGCAGATGTTTTTCTTTGAAGAGAGAGAGGCAAAGCTCAAGAGACATAGTAGTTCAGAAGGCACTGCAGGAATCACACCCAAGTTCCTCAGGATTTGTATCCTCCCAGCAGTCATATTTTCACCCTAGGAAAATGAAACATTCATTGCCCGATTAGCAATATTTTATCACTTCTTGTATAAGAGATCTCCTCTCTGAACAGCTCTTTACTTTATAGTTTTCCCAGCAAAATTTGCATCTGTTTAAGATAACTGAGCCTAATGATTTAATTGGCAACTGCTATTAGATGTTCTCAAAAAGTTTGATCTGAATTGAAGGTTGATAGTAGCAGGAGTGAATTATAGACTTGAGTCTTTAGTCGAAGGAAATAGGTTTCAGTGTGTTCCCAGAAGGAACTTGGTTATGATTAATGTGAACAGGGCAGTATAACAGCTCATGAGAGTAAAGACTGCTTATGGGAGGGAAAATGGTTGTTTACCATCAGAATTAAATTGCTATCTTTCTTGCCTACACCAAGTATGAAAACTCTGTGTCTTACACAGACATAATATAGGAACACATGTTGTCCCATGACAAAGAAGTATTGGCAAAAGGAAGTGTTTGCTTTTGGGTTTCTTTTTAATAAGACTGACTTTCTCCAGGCAAGGTCACTTTACACTTATTTCACCTCTGTGTATTGCCTTAGTTAAGAGACACATCCACAGAGGCATTGCACAGTTGGTTAAGCCTACACTGTAATAAAGACTACTTTTACTTCAAGGTTGGGGAAAGATTTTCAAGATAAGATGCTTTCACCAAAGCCCCTGAAGCAAATCAACAAACTCTCAACACTTATATCACATGGATTTTTGAGTTCACAGGAGGCCTGAACAGTCCAAATTGGAAACTGAAATGGTGCTAGGAGCTGCTCTAACTTGTGTTCTAGCTCATGTAATCCCACAGGCTTTCTGCATCAGGAAAAGAACTGAAACAGACAGATGCTGTGACCCTCAACTCTGATTTCTTCTGCCTAGCTGTTAACATACGTTTGGGCCATTCTTCAAATGGCTCTGTAAAAACAGAGTGCGTTGAGGAACTACAGGGTCCAGGCTGATGCTTTGTGTCCTGTGCAGTAGGACTGAACAAGAATCATACATTTGACAAGGGTCTAATTTAAAATGCTTGTTTTTTCTCAGCCGCTCCACACAGGCACAGTGGTCTTGTCTGTAGCATTACGGAGGGCCTTTCTCATTCTTCTCCTCCCTGGGCCACACATGCTTTTCAGGTGCTTTTATCTTTTTTCATATGCGATTTTTGCCATACCATCCTTGGCTGAGACAGATCTACCCAAGCAAGCAGAGACAGTTTCAGTCCTGCAGCTTGGGTCTCGAGTCTGTATTCAAACCTCCACGGTCTTACGAAGGGTCTGAGGGTAAGACGTGCACCAGTGTTGGCTCCAGACTGTCAGCGGTGGCATGATGTAGTGCCTTGCAGGGGGACTCAAAGCACCTCACAGTTGATGCCTATATCTTTGGTTCTTTTCAGCAAAATTGGTTTCTTTCCCAATGTGTATCAGACTGTTATGTGCAACAGTGCTAGCTAGCCCCCAGGTACTCCTTGGGAAATCCTGTTACGCTGGACAGAACTCTGGTACGTCGCAGAGCCTTGTGTACGGGACTGACTTCAACCTCCCACCAAGCTAAACAACACGCAGGTGGAGGAGGCTGTCTATTTGAATGGTTTTGTACAAAACACTGCATGCAACCTCTTAGGGTTCATGAGCTTGTCTGAAAATAGTGACTGTATTTGGATCTTCTTGTAATAAAGAGAGACAGTTGTGGCTAGATTAAGGAAGAGTTGTGCTCCTAAACCTCCGTGGAATTTACTTCGGGAGTATTGTTCAGAGGAGACATCCTGGCTGCTCAGAGGTGGGTAGTATCATAAATCAATAGCAGTTAAATTGGGAAGGAGAAAGAGGAGATGAGAAAGGCTAAGGAATACTGATCAGAAGTTAGAAATCCCTAAGAAAAATATCAACTATAGTGTATCTGAAGCACGGCGTAATGTTTAAGGTCAGAGTAATTCTAGTTTCAAGCCACATCGTTGCCAGTATTAAGAATAAAAAGAAGAGATGATGTAAATACACAGTCTTGACACTGTGTTTTCATTTCAGACTTGATACAAATACTTGCAATATCACTGTCATTCAAGTCCCTCCTGTTTAGACCAGACCCACCGGAAAAAGCTGGAAAACATTGTTTCTGTGCATTTACCATTTCCACCACACCAGCCTACTCTGACCTTGAGAAAGTCTCCCCCTGTATCTCTGTTCACTTTCTGTAAAATGTGGGTGATTGATAGTACAGCAAACCTGCAAGGAAAAAGTGCCCTGGATGAACATTATCATAGTGGGCACTGTGGACATAGCTTAAGGAAATATGATCTCAAACACAAGGTGAATTCAGGTTTAAAATGGCTACAATGACAGGTTGATCTAAAATTTCTGTTCCAGTTGCCCTTGGCTTTTTGGGGTGTTTCAGAATCAGATTCCAATGAAGGACAAGCAATATGCAATACCATGTGTCTACGGGCACGCGCGTGCTGGTTCACATCAGTGTCCTTTAGTAGGCACGGCTGGCTGCCAGACAAAGGCTCCCTTCATCCAAGCTCAAATTAACTTCATGTTGTTCAGCAATGCCCGCTCTGCATGCATCTGCTGCTTCTTCTCTATTGTTTAGACTAATGAGGACAGAGCCTGCACATCTTGTTAAATGTTTGCTGCAGTGCTCACAGTCACATTCTTGGAGAGGTTTGAAAAAAAACCGACCCAAAATTAAGGCCAAGCACACAACCATTTCCATAACAGTTTTAGATATGACCAGGTACCCTGAACTTATTATTATATTTGATGAGAAAAGGGGATCCTATGTTCATGGAGGTGTTGGGAATGCTACAGCATATCCTGGAAACATGAAGTACATGAAGGTGATTAGAGCTAGGAATCAGCATGGATTCAGCAAGGGAAAACCTGCTTGCCCAACCTGATAACCTTCTATGGTGAAACGATTGGCCTGGGAGATGACGGCCATTGTCCACCTAGGCTTCAGGAAGGATATCCGCACCATTTGCCAGAATAGCCTCATGGAGAAGCTGAAGAAGCATGCGCTGGCTGAGCAGACAGGAGGTAGACTGAAAACTGGTTGAGCAGCTGAGCCCAGAGGGTGGTGACCAGTGGCACCA